>APFE030115972.1:209196-254318 GCA_000404065.3 Pinus taeda | reverse complement strand
AAATGGAGGTGATGTAGATGACTCTAATTCACCTGTTGATATGGATGTTTCTTATGATTGTGAATTGAACTTGTCTACAGATTTTGAACCAACTTCCTTCAAAGAAGCTACTTCTCATGATGTATGGAAAGAAGCGATGCAAAAGGAGTATGATTCCCTCATAAATAACGGCACTTGGAAGCTGGTTGATCCTCCATTAGGAACCAAACCAATTGGCTGCAAGTGGGTATACAAAAACAAGTATAAAGCTGATGGCTCACTTGAAAAGCACAAATCTAGGCTTGTGGCAAAAGGTTTTGCATAGAAGGAAGGGGTCGATTATGAGGAAACTTTTGCCCCCACAGCAAAATGGGCTACCATCCGGACACTCTTTGCACTAGCAGCTCAGAACGGTTGGAAAGTCCATCAAATGGATGTAAAAACTGCTTTCTTGAATGGAGATCTAAAAGAGAATGTTTTTATGTCCCAGCCTGAAGGATTTGCTGTGAAAGGACATGAGCATAAAGTATGCAAACTTGTGAAGTCCTTGTATGGCCTCAAACAAGCACCACGAGCCTGGTATGAAAAGCTAACTGAGCATCTTCTGAAACTCAACTTCAATCATTTTGATCTTGATGATGCAACTTTATTTGTCAAGAAAGTTGGCAAAACAGTTGTATATCTTGTGGTATATGTAGATGATCTTTTGATGACAGGGAACAATGAAAGCTACATTGCATCCATAAAGAAGGAATTGGGGAAAAGTTTTGAAATGACTGATTTGGGCTATGTTCATTACTATATTGGCATTGAAGTAACCCAACATCCAAAGTCCATGTTTCTTTCTCAAAAGAAATACATTGGAGATCTGTTGAACAGGTTTGGGATGACAGAGTGCAATCCTCTTACTACTCCAATGGAACAAAACTTAAAGCTCACATCTATTGAAGGAAAAGAGTTTGAGGATGCAACAAAGTATAGACAACTTGTATGAAGTCTCAAATACCTAACTACTACCAGACCAGACATTTCGTTTGTTGTTGGAATCCTCTCCAGGTTTATGCAAAAGCCTTGTGAGGGACATTGGTCTGCTGCAAAAAGAGTTCTAAGGTACTTGAATGGAACTCAAGACTTTGGAATCAAGTACACACAGGTGGACGACTTCAGCTTGATTGGATACTCTGATTCAGACTTCGATGGAGACAAAGAAACTGGAGTATCAACTTCAAGATATGCTATGAGTCTTGGATCAGGAGCTCTCCTGGAGATCACGCAAACAATTAGTTCCAATAGATTCCACAACAGAAGCAAAATATGTGGCAGCAGCTGAAGCAACAAAAGAAACTGTGTGGCTCAAGAAAATTCTTGAAGATTTGCAGGGAAAACAAGTACAATCAACTCCACTCATGATTGACAATACCTCAGCAATAAAGTTGGCCAAGAACCCAAAATTCCATGATCGAACGAAGCACATCAATACTAAATATCATCTGATTCAACATCATGTTGAGGCCAAAACAATCCATCTTCGTCCTTGTTCCACAAATGAGCAAATTGCAGACATCTTCACCAAAGCGCTTGGAAGAGAAAAGCTTGAACGATTCAGAATGATGCTTGGACTCACCAACATCCCTTCAGATTAAGGGGGGGAATGTTGACACCTAATCCTTGTGATTGGGTGAACTTATGTAAATAAATAAATTAGAAATATGAACAGTCATCGGGAGATGAACTGAACAGTCTCTCCCTCATGTATATAATGAAGACCTACCTTATGAAATAATATACGAATCAGTTTTTGCTTAATGGAGTTACTGCCTGGCCTAACAGTAGATAAGAGAAAGAGTCTAGTGAAAACTTGGGAGAATTCCAAGCTTTTGGCGAAGATACTCAAATGCTTCACGAGGTAATGGTTTGGTAAAGATGTCAGCAATTTGTTCCTTTGTGCCAACATATTGAAGCTTGATATTCTTTTTGGTGACCTGCTTTTTAAAGAAATGATATTTAATCGGAATATGCTTAGTTTTGGAATGCATCAGAGGATTCTTGGAGATACTGATGGCATTGGTGTTATTGCAAAATATTGGAATAGGCTCATCAAACTTGACTTGAAGATCTTGCAAAGTTTGCTTCATCGAGAGAACTTGTGTACAACAACCTCCTTCCGCGATATATTCTACTTTCGCTGTGGATAACGAGATTGAAGACTGCGTTTTACTTAACCATGAAATAGGACAACCACCTAGATAGCATGCTACTCCATTGGTACTTTTACGATCATCAACACTTCCTACCCAATCTGCATTTGTCTAAGCTTGGATAACCAGATCATTTCCTTTGGGATACCATAGACCATATTCCGTTGTGCCCTTAAGAAATCGAAGAATTCTTTTGACGACAATAATATGAGATTCTTTTGGTGTTGCTTGGAATCTTGCTACTTGTCCAACTGCCTGCATCACATCATGCCGGGAGGATGTCACATATAGGAGACTGCCAATCATGGATCTATACAACCTTTGGTCCACATCCTTTGACGAATCTTCTAAGCTTAACTTGCAACCTGTTATCATGGGGGTAAGGACTAGCTTGCAATCTTCCATTTGGAATTTCTTGAGCATTTCTTTGATGTACTTGGGTTTGATATATGAATATTCCTTTATCCCATTGAGAAATCTAAAGCCCTAAAAAGTATTCCAGTTCACCAATCATAGACATTTCAAACTCACTTTGCATTCTTGTGGCAAAGTCCTTACTTAATCTGTCATCACTGCTACCAAAGATTATATCATCCACATATACTTCGATAATTTTTAGGTTATCTCGATCCACTTTCACATAGAGATCGTTGTCAGCACTTCCTTTCTTGAATCCTTGTTGATGTAGATACCTATCAAGACGAGCATACCAAGTCCTAGGAGCTTGCTTGAGACCATATAGTGCCTTCTTTAATCTTGATCTTTCTTGATCATGCATATGCGAGAAACATCCTGATAGCTTCCATTTTGGCAACGGGAGCCAATGTTTCTTCAAAATTGATTCCTTCAACTTGTGCATATTCTTTGCAAACTAATCTTGCCTTATTCCTGGTAATTTGTAATCCTTTAACTATTTTTCTCCCCCTGAACCTGTAATGAAACTACCATCTTGTTCAAATTACCTTCTTGTCAATCGTAGACTTGTGCCATATACTACTGCATAGACTCCTCTATAAACATTAAGGAGTCAACAAGGCAGATTGTTCAAAATAGTGAGTCACCTAACGGACCATCTTGACTTGAGTCATTATCTGAAGCAACTGCTAATTCCTCATGACCTTTTGCTTTTACAAATCTTGAATGCATAACTGCTGAAACCTTGTTATCTGCTTTGTCTTCCTCTACCTGTTTCCTTTTCTAGACCTTCTTATTCCTGCAATCTCGAGCCATGTGCCCATAGTTATGACACTTGAAGCATTCAATGTTGTCCATAGGTGATTCCCTCTGATATCTGCAACTGCGAGCGCTATGGCCATAGTTATGGCATTTGAAACATTCAATGTTTGGCCCATCTAGCAAGTATTCTCTTATGACAAAATCATCGTGGAACATGTCTTGTGATCCTGCAAACTTGCTTCTAGGGTTCTGCAAATAATGATTGTACCTGTCAAAAAATTCACAATCCCTACCCATACGTCCATAATTAGCACATAAAAAGCAATACCCATTAAATAAATGTATGTACTTGAATGGTTCATTCGGATGCGATGGTCCTTGATAGTTGTACCTGTCAATAACTTTACAATCCTTGTCCATATGTCCATAGTTAGCGCACAAAAAACAATAACCATTAAATAAACGAACATACCTGAAATTTTTTTCATTCTTCTTTGGAGGAGGGTTGTAGTTTGTTGTGGTCCTTTGTTCTTGATTGCTTTGGTCTTGTTCTTTGGAGTTGCAACATTCTTCTTTGGCTTTTTACTTTGATCAACTTCCTTCTTAGAATCATCCTGCGAAGATGTGGATCTTGTACCTTCATCCACTGGAGCTTTACCATCTTTAATTGCCTTCTTTTTTTCTTCTTCATCTATATTATCTTGTAAGTGTTCTTTTTGCGATCCCTTGAGTTTGTTGATCTCATCACGGGTTGCATCAAGTTGTTCTTGCTTTTGAGCAAGATCTTCTTGAAACCATCTTTTCAAGATCTTTCTTCTTTTTTTTTGCCTCCTCAACCTATAGCTTGAGAAGAGTGGTCTTCCCTACTTCTCTGTTAAGAACCTGTATATGTTCCTTCTGCTTCTCATTTTCAATCCTGAGCCTGCTTATTTCTACTGAAGATGTTTTTAATTCCTTTTGCTTTTGGTCAACAACGAATATGTATCTTTGATCAGATTCCTTCCTTTCAATTTCTGCTTCCTGCATCTGTTGTGTGATCCTGCTAATCTCTGCAAACACTGTGTCGAGTACTTGTTGCTTCTATTGGACTTCCTCTCTTGAGGTCTTGTGTCGTTGTATTCTTGATTTCTTCCAATTGAGTTCTAAGACTACTATTCATCTTCTTGAACTCTTCATTTTCTTTGATGAGTTCTTTTGCTGTCTTCAATTCTGCTTCCAAAAGTCGTCTTTTCCTTTTGACTTTTGAGTTCCTTTATCACCTTGATCACTTGATTTTGAAACTCTATTTTACTCATTTCTCCCATTTCTTCATCATAATCAGAAGGATTCGAATTTTCAATAACATCTTGACTTGATTGCTTTGTTGAATAGAGATTATGAAGCTTTTCCCAAAGAGCTTTAGCTGTTGAACATTGACCAACTTTATTTTCATAGAATTTGGCAAAACATTCAAAATTACATTCATGGCCTTTGAATTGTACTTTTTAGCTTCGTCGGTAGATTTGTCTCTAGAAACAATTGATTCCCATACTCCATGTGCCTGCAAATGTACTTCAATCTTGGATTCCCATATCTAGTAATTATTTGCGTCAAAATCAGGGGTTGGTACACAATACTGACTTTCTTCAGAGTTTGTTGTACCTGTACCTTCCTTTGAAATCCTTGTAACCTTCTTCTTTGACTTTCCCATCTCTATGCTTTGAAAACTTCCTGCAGTTAAGTTGTTACTGAGGGAACCACGCTTTGATATCAGTTGTTGGAAAAACTGGGGGGGGTGATTTAGTGTTTCTTAGCAATTAGCACTTTTAAATCTTTTCAGAGCATTAGTTAATCTTCAATTATTATTAATGTTTATGCAGTAATAAGAATAAATAAAAGAACACAATAGACACAAGAATTTTAGGTGGAAAACCCCCTTCGGGTCAAAAACCACTGAACACTTTTCCAATAAATTCTTTAATCTTCAGTGCCCACTGAAATGAAAGCAACAACTTCCTAGAATTCTAGAAAAGCTTTCTTCTCCAGCTCCCACTGAAAGGACGCTTCAACACCTTGGTTTCATCATTAGTCAATTGAATGGATGCCCCAACACCCTAGACCAACCTACCACCCTGAAGTGTTCATAGGCTCCAACATGTAGGCGAATTCATGCACCAGCCGAACACCTCCCTGCCACCCTATAATGACTAAAATGAGACAAGAGTGTGGATTTTTGTACCAGGGACAATGATCCACGATACAATATGATTTACAATGACTTTGATCGAACAGCCAATTACGCTATGACTTGCAACCCAACCATGACATCATCCCAATAGAGACTCCTATACCTCCCAATAATGCCTTTTCGTCTCTAGACAGATTTACTCTTTTACAATAATGACTCTTCCAATGATGACACTTTTACAAATGACTCTTTTACAACTTTACAATGATGACTCTTGGCCTTGGCACTTCTTGACAATATACAGATGATTGTCATGTCTTCAAAGGATGCCCCGCTGTAATGCTTCTTTTGATTTGATACTTCTGCTCTTGAATTCTTGCTTGAAGTTGGACTTGAATCTTCTTCTACTTGCATGCAAAATTTGCCCGACGAAACCAATCCCAAAACATAACAAATACCCTTCAACGTACCTTTGCATGCAAAACACATGTAAGTGCATAATAATGAATAAATACAAATTAAAAATTGCAATGCGTACCTGAAGTGTGCTTGTCGCATTTGTTGTTGACTTGCTGCAGTAGTAGACAAAGACTCCCACTCTTGATATAGCCCTGGACTCTATGCAAGACTATATCCAAAACTGACCTAAAGATATATACAATAAAAACTAAGGACAGACCCTAGCCTTGTGATGGACCAAGTTCTAAGTACAACAATAGAGACCACTCTATCAACTATGACAAGACAAGTAACATGAACTTACAACATCATATAGATTTAGCAGACTTGGTGTAGCATCAAATGTGTAGTATCAAGAATAGGACATCTGAAATGTGGTATCAAAACTAACTGTGACATATAGAGACATAGAGATATAACTGGGACCCTATATGTACTTACGTTGTCCTGCAAAAACATATGTCAGAGATGATACTCATATTTCAATAAACACTAATCATACATACCTTGCTATAGGAGACTTACCCTTGACTGTTGATGTGTGGTCCTTACTACAGTGATCCTTGAATGCATGCTTTTTCTTGCCTTCTAGGAACTCAATATTGAATCTGTTGTATCTATGTAATTTCGGATATCTAGGGTCTGAAATTTCGTCTTGTGGTAGCCCTCTGAGTCCTCTTTCCAGCCCCACGGGTCTGATCAAGATTGGATTCTTCAAGAAAGAGTTATGCCCAATCTCCACGATGACTTTATTATAGACTTGTTCAGTAGAGCGAAATTGTACGAAGTGCCATTTGTCATTGTTGCGACCTTCGACCTTGAAAACGCTACTCAACAAACTACAGTCCGTCCTCTTTCTGTGACTATTTACGAAATTTGAATCTAATGCTCAAAGAGAAGGTTATGAAGATTTTCCCAATGTCACTTGTTTGACATGGAATTCGGGGGCCATATATCAACAGAAACATCTCGACGAGTAGAATCCATCGAGAAGATCTTTGACGCAAAATAATATGAGTTGTCAAGTCAAAATTCCCTTGCAAGAGTAGGGTAGCCCCTGGTGCTGCATGGGTTGACATCAATGACAACCACTGATCAACAGTAATGTCCCTTCCTAAATTATTTTGAAACAGGATTAATTTCTACATTTTGGGGTCGATTTTGGATGTGATGGGGCCCATTTGTTTTTATTAGGAGGCTAGACTTAGCAGAAGTTATTTCGATGTGGTTAATTTGTATGTGGGGGCCACCCACACTAGGAGAATACACATTCCCTAGTTCAATCTGCATGGAGGGGAAATCGAAGGTTAAGTGAGGGACCCATGATGGAGGGAAAATTGAGAGAAAAGTGCTCCACAAAATCTATATAAGGAAGACAACTCTTCTCATTTCAACATCTTATCTTTTGACATATTGAAGTCAATCTTAGTTGCTCGAGCTGCTTAGCCGGGTTACTGTGCTGTTTAGCATACGAGTGTCTCCGAGCAGAGATCTCAACCCTTGCTTTGGTGGACTTCGAGTGCCAACCCTAGGAGGGAGTTCTTCTTCATCTCAGTTCGTAGCAGCAGCACGAAGATGAGTTACAACAACTGTAAGTCAAGTACCAGCAGCAGGGGGATTTACAATGGCGTAGGGATTGCGTAGTCACAACGTGAGGCACTCCGGGGAGTTGGGGAGATAGGAGCATCCTTCATCATTTTCAGGAGTATAGAGGGCAGCTACAGACAAGAGGGTCATCCTACATGCAACTGTCATTTCATCACATGCAGGACTGCGTCATCTCCTCCATGACTACGCAGTCATTGGAGTGAGACTCTTTGGGGCAGCACCATCCGGGGGAGTTTGGAGCTGGGAGATCATTTGGAGGGCCATTTGAGGAGGATTGTTGGAGTTGGGAGAGTAGAGATTGACAGGATCAATCACAACAACATAATTCGAAATTGGAGGAGGGCCAAGCCGTGAAGGGTCAATTTTTGAAGGTTGGAACCGAGGGATACCCTTTCTGGGTTTTGGGCAAGGATCACACTCCTTATTTTATAGAATTTTCTGGGTAGATCTAAGGGGTCAAACAGGGGTCCCAACTTAGCCAACAACTAGAGGAGCTAAGGGGAATTTGGGCCAAAATTCAAAGGTCAACATTTGGCCAATTCTTTCGTGGGTTATTTTGGGTATTTGGTGGAGAGGCTGGGGTTAATTTCCCGTAATTTTTTGAGCACCGGAGGTGGGGTTTCCTGCGGCATCATTGCAGCAGACAACACAGTTTCATAAGGGTAATGCCAAGCATCATTGCAACAGTTATTTGTGCCATCTGGGCTTGACATATTACCACCTAGGTTTGATCACGCTTGCCATTGAGGCAAGTCCAGGTTCACCACTTCCACATTATTGTACGTTTCTCCCAGATTATAGTAAAATGGCTCAGCTGTTGGATATTCTTGGACTTTTTATGGGTGTGCACTGAATGTTTCAATTTTATGGTGTTGTTTTTATTGTTTGCTTTGCATAGCACTATTTTTCCTAGTTTGGAAGATTACAAATTAACCTTGGATTCTAGTCATGTGGGATCTGTTTTATTGACCATTTAGTTCCAGGGATGGTATTTCATGGGAAATCTTGATTTTGGTTGTGTGGTCCCACTCCCTTATCTGCTTCTATTACCCTCTTTCCATCCATTATTACCCCATCTATTATTTTTCCAGCCTGGGTCCACATAAGGTTAGCTTGCCCCTTCCCCTTGCCCACGTTGGGTCATGGCCTGGAATGAAGCTCGAAGGTTGATGCAGCTGAAAAGAAAGTTAAAAAGTACATATGGCCACAATCAACAGGAAAAATACCACAAAATGCAAAAGATGGCTGGGACAAAAACATTTAGCACGTGGGGAAAAGCCAATACATGAGCTCTACCCAATCATCATGGCCATCACGCTGGTTCCTATTGGTTCTATAAGCCGCTTTCATCATATAAGAACCCATGATTGTCCCAACCCATGGTGGCGATGAATCGCCCTACCTTAAAAGGGGGATTTCACTGCTATATTTTACACATCATGCTCTAACCCCTTGAGCCTCGAGCAATCAATCAAAGAAAATCATAAAAAGATAGAAGGTATAAAAGAAGGGTGGTAAAATCAAGGCCAGGGCACCTCATGTACCACGATTGCTCCCTCCTATACCATGTGGCCCTTGCCACGAGAAGTGTCTGATGTATGAGCAGGTCGTGGTGGTCTTTTAGGAGTATCCTCTTGCACAGACTGATGACCAGAACTAGAAGGCACATGCCCTCCACGTGAGGGTGTAGATGGAGGTGGTGACAACAAAGGAACAAGACTCGGAACTCAAGCACTGCTACTGGATGGTGGAGGTGGCATGGTTATTGCTTCATCTTCCTCTCTCATAAGTTCCGCTTCCAGTTCTTCAAGATGTATAGTGCCATCTTGCAAATTATCATCCTTTGGGTGGTTGTCCCAAATTTAATATGTTGGATCCTCATAAGCCCGATCACAATAATGACTCAACAACCTCAAGTTGTAGTGCACATAAACCAAGCTTTCTACCCGATTATCATTGGGTCTTTCACATAATGTATGAAGCTGTAGGTGCCCCAACACCTCTCTGCAGAAGAAGTATTTACAACCTGTGAGAGAACATTTTTTTGCCAATTTTGGCAAAAGTCCCTGGCTGCCATATGATTCCCAACATGTGAGAGCATCAAATATGTCTCTATCTTCCATTGCATGAAAGGTACCAAACAAACCAATGCAACTGAAGTATTTGCCTAATTCAAGATGCACACTAGCACATTCCTCCCTGTCAAGTATCAACTTTTCTAATGCTTGCAAATATCCTGTAGATACCTCTTCATCTATATGGGGTTTGATCCTAACCCCACCCTCTGGTGCAGGTTGGCCCAACCAAGATGCAGAGTAGTATTTTGGCGTAAGGATACACGCCAAGCAATGTAGTGGAACATTAAGTTTATCCCATTGTATACATACACAATCGTGAATCAGTTTATACTTTATCAACAATATCTTTTATTTGCCCCAACATGGTATCCATCTGCTCATACACCTCGCCAATCATTGGTTTATCTATATCTGCAAATCGAATCATGTGACAAACGGGCTTGGTGAAATCCAATACTTGCCTCACACGTGCCAAAAACATACCATCAAGAGCGGCCTCCTCCACTTGTTCAAAACCTTGCCTATCAGCTGCATTTGTAGCCCTTTCCTTTAATCCCTGCCAGTGTGGACTTGATACTGTGCTAGCCAATGACTCTCTTACCTTCAAAAGGCACTGGAAGGTGAGGTAATAGCTATTAGTCCTCGCAATATTCAACAACTCCAATCTTGAGTGACTGCGGGAAAGGCCATGGGTATTACTATGATTTGTAATAAATTTTATCATTTCTTTGCCTCTCTTGTACAAATCACCAATCCATTTGTATTGTTTGTTTTTGTTTTTAACAATATCATGCATCAAAAGGTTCATTGTGTGAACCAAACACCTAGACCAAAATATGTTGGGGTATTTATCCTCAATAATTGCTCCCACTGCCTTACAATTATGAGCATTATCAGTGATGACTTGGATGACATTGTATGGCCCAATACACTCAATTGTTTTAAGTAATGGTTCTGCAATGTTGATGCCGGTCTTGAACTTGTCTGAGTATTCATATGCTGAAAGTAAGATGGCACCACTAACAGACATAGCAAGAACTTTTGTCAATGGCTTGCCTTTTACATTTGTCCATCCATCAGATACAATGGACACTCCATGGTCAGTCCAAAAACTTGTCATTCTATTCAAAGAATGTGATATTTTTGCTTTTTCATGATCAAGTCAAATGGTTTTTGCCTTGTCATACCGAGGGCTCTTGTATCCTTTAGGGGCATCATTTATGGCAGAAACCATTTCGTGCCAATAAGGTGAGCGAAGAACATTGAATGGTATTCCACATGCATAGAGAAACCTGTAAACTTTTGAATCCACATCATTCCTACACTCTTCATCAAGGAAATTTGACATGCTTTTACGCCTTAATCCTGGTGACCTTGTGCCTCCATATCGACTGCCTTGGGAGGATGTTGAAGGAGTTCTTTCTACATGTGATTGTGAGCTTGGTTCAAAGAAACCCTTTGATTTTTTAGATTTGTATTGGGCTTCCTCCTCTTCCCTTATGTATTTGGCTCCATCCGCTGCTGACACACCTGAACAAGTTTTGATCCCTATTTGTTTATCTCCATCCCATGGCCTTTTCCTGCAGAGGTGCTTTCTGGCATGGGTGTATGAACCTGTGTAACTATTGTTGCAATGGGGGCAATGAAATTTAGTGGTTCCACCCCCTTTCCCTGCTTCAGGCCTATTAACATATTTCCACCATGGAGTTTGGTCTTGTTTAGTTTTTTGAGCTTACTCATGTTCACTCTCCTCTAGCTCCTTATTGGGGTTTTCATCAAATCCACTATGACCCCCTTCTTCATCCCCTTCTTCATTTTGAACCTTCCTTTTTCTACTCTCCAACACCATAATAACCAAAAAGGGACCTAAAAAGAAGAAATTGCCAAGAGATACAACCATGATGTTTGAATTTGCAAAAAAATGGAATGGGAGAAAAAATATATATTTATTTATTTAGTAATGAACATTAAAAAAGATTGCTAGAATAGAGCCTACCTCTTTGGCCTCCAATCTCCCCTCCTTGCTTTCTCTTGCTCGCTCCTTGACACTTGCTCTCTCCTTACACCTTTCTCCTTGGCACTTGCTGTCTCCTTGCACCTTGCTCCTTGCTCTCACTCTCACTTGCTCTCTCTTGCCTCTCACTCTCTCTTGCTCCTCACCCTCCCTTGCTCTCACTCTCACTTGCTCTCTCTTGCCCCTCACTCTCTCTTGCTCCTCACCCTCTTTTACTCTCTTCTTGCTCTCACTCTCACTCTCTTCTAAAATAATGAAATTGATTGGTGGGAGGGTTTATTTATATTCCCTCCCTTCCCTCCCTTTTTCCCCCAAAACCGGTTTCTTTTTTTATTTTTCATTTACCCGTCTTTTTTTTCATCCGTGCGATTTTTTTTTTAGCCACGCGAATTTTTTTTTCACCGGCTGGGAGCGTTTTTTATAGCCTGGGAGCGGTCGGCAGTGATCAAGTGATCTCGGGCTATAAAAAACGTTCTCGAGCAATGGGAGCGATCACTTCCTAATTCGCTCTGGCAATAGGCAGGGAGTATAATTTTTTTTACGGGAGCATGCTCTCGACCCGCTCCTGCTCGGAGCTCGGATTGGGAGTGGGATTTGGGGGGGCGCTCCCCCGCAACAATGATTTGGGGTTTGGTCTCCCTATACGGGGTCCTAATGTTGGAATATCTAAGTCTGACACGTTAGAAACCCTTCATGCACTTTACTGATTTATTCCTACCTACTTGTTCTGTTAATTAACAAGCTATTTACCATGTAAATACTGGAAATAAATAGAAGTACATGCTCAACACATTACAAATCATCAACTGAAGGAAAGACAAACAAGCACACAAGTGACACTGTTGCTTTTGGACTAATGTCCCTGGAAAAGCCCAATGCGGGGAAACCGGTGTAGCTATTTGAGGATTTGATTTATTAAGCAGTTTCAAAATACAATCTGGTTGCCAAATCCGGCTCACCCAACAGAGAAAAATTTCGGCAGTAGCACCTCTCTACTCGGAAGAAGATATTTCGGCTGAAACCCTGGATAAACACTCCGACAGCTCCACAACTCCAATTTGCCCCACGAAACCCCAACGTCAGCCTCCAGGGACTGCATCAGCCTCACTCTGGCCCAACGTTAGCCCAACGTCACTCTGGCTTGGCCTGCGTCAACCTGTAGAGGCACTGCGTCAGTCCTCTGGCCCTTTGCATCACTCAGGCTGGCCCTCCGAGGCACTATGTAGCTCCTGGTTGGCTTTGCATGAGCCCTGGCTGGCTCTGCGTGAACCCTTGGCTGCTTTTGCGTCCCTTTCTCTGGCTACTGCGCTGATCCTCCCGGTGCTATCTCTGCCTCTTTGCTTCTGTATTCACTGCCCCTTAGCTGCAACTCTGATCACTCTCTCAACTTTCTCAGTAAACTCAGCCTCAGAAAATCGAAATCTTGATCTCTTGGTGTGTTCTCCAAGTGACCCTCAAGCCTCTTCTTATACTTTTCTTATTGACAAATCAAAGACCGAGATTAAGTCCCTAATCAACGGCTAAGATTAGATCTGGCTTGATCCATGTCCATGACTTTTGGACCATTCTAACACAATTTTATATTAATTCACATAATATTTTATTTTCCCTAAGTTTAGGCTTAGGTACTACATTAAAAATATTAATTATTTTAATATCTCCCAAACTGCTTAGAATCTGCCCAAACCCTTTCTGGGTATTGGAGATCTCATGTGCCTTCGCCTCTCCACCAATTTTTGTGGCTAGAGCACATTCGATGCTATCCCAAATCAACACCTAATCCTCTAGAGGGCTACATTGGGACATGTATGGTGAGCGTTGAGAGCCATGGGCCTCCATAATAGCAGATTGCACTCCATGGATCCCCACAACCATTCAGAGATTGCTCGTGGTGCATTGATTGAACAAGGAGGATGCACCTGATCCATCATGCCCAACCGGCCCTAGATCTACAACATACACTTGACAGATGATTCAGGAATTGCACGATGATGTGACATCACCTACACCATCATCCTAGCCCTTGTAGGCGATCTACAGGCATCTTCGATTTGTTTGGAGACCCATGAGGACACTTGTGTGCCCCCACATGTCATTTGGAGCACCACAGGGTTTTACAAGGGGCCAACCCCTTTTCCACTGCTTTTGAGGGTCCTATTCTTCATTGTGGCACCCATGGACCTCATTAGGCCTCTTAGAGGGCCCTACAACATGCATAGATTATTATTTGACCTCTTGAGAGGTTTTCTTTTTCATTTATGAGCTAGTTTGATGGGCTTATCACCAAAAGTTGCATTATTAGAACATTATTTTTATTTTTGTGGCTTATGTAGGCCAAGGAGGCTAAGCCGCTAATCCCAACTCCTAAGTTGTGTATAAATACAAGTGAGATGAGTTCATTTCTCATCATCATTTTGGTTTGGATCATTTATCTCTCTTGAGATTTTGGCACTTTGTCTAGAGGATGAATTGGAGCTTTATGGATGAGTTTTGATGTATGTATATTAGTCTATCTTCTCTTGGAGCTTCTCTCTTGTCAATTGTGAATGGTTGGATATACTCTGTTACATGTAAGTACATGCTTTTGATGATATTTTTGTTTACTTTTGTCATATACGTTGGACTAGGATTTTCGCCGTTTTAGGGCTAATTGTTGCATGCATTTACTGCTTACAATTGTGGAATTTGTCTCTATTATAACGTCTCTCATTGTACGTGCCATGTAATGTGAGTGAAATCTCCAATGGGGCAATTCTATCAAAGAATTTGACCTTGATAAGCCATTTCCTTTGCGAATTGAAGTATTAAAGTTGCAAGGTTGCTTCTTCTTGACCTAGAATGCTAGCGAAGTGATCTTGAGGCCTCCTTGACTGGGAACCAAGAAATCCTACTCATCCTACTCATATTCATCATAGACTCCATTCTCCCAAAGATTAAGGCACTGATTTAACACATAGAACTTTTAGCCTTCGGGATGAACAAAGATATTTAGAAATACCCTTGCAATTATATCAAATTTGTGCACTACTAGTCTAGATAGGTTCAATTAATAAGCACCGTAAGGTATTTCAACACTAAATCGATACAACAACCCTTAGGGAATGATCTTATCGAGTATGTGTATATGAAAATTATATTCATTAATAGAGGAAATATAAAATCACATTTCAAATTTGAAGTTTTTTAAGGCATGCCAGATTACTAAACATTTTAGCCTCTGTCCAAATAAATCAACATCAAAACAACCATAGAACTTGTTCAAAAATATGAAAACCAGATCCATAAATATGAAAACAAAGGTCAATGCGTCATCTTTGCCAAAGTTGGTACATCAAGCCCTTTTGTGTTATCTCGAACAAGGACTCCCCCAAAGCTTCCCAAACCCTAGCTAGGGCATCCACACTTATTGCAAACCCTTAATTGCAATAATGAGGTCTAGCAAGGCATCCCACCAAAGGTACACAAGGCTGTCCAAGGAGCTCAACAACCTGCTAGCATCACACAAACTTTACAAACACAAGCACTTGCATCACACAAGTTTCACATTCTTCACTTGCATCTCACGAGCCAAGGAACCTTAGTGCATGCATCTCACAAGCACTACCAATACATGTCCTTCCAAAATCCTTCACATCACTAGCATCACACTAGCAAACAATCTTTAAGACACTGTGATGTTCCTTTTTTTGCTATTCCTTGTGGTATGATTAGGATGGACTTTCAGGGTTGGAGGCAGACAAGTCACAGGTGCAGGTTTATGTCATCAACAGGTCCAGGGGATTTTGGAGATGTTTCATGGGGTTTTGAGGAGTTTCTATGGGATCCGATGGCATTCTCTTGGCGTGTTCGATCATTTGCACAACTTGCCTTTCGTTCCGTTGCATTCAGACACTTTCGAAAAACAAGGTTATTATTGGGCCTAACTCAATTAATTACGCTTAAGGTGGTGTTCCGAGAGGAACACTTGATGGAACACCTTAGTGCAATAGCTCGTTCGAACTGGAACAAGAAGATCTACAGGATGGGATGGTTAGAAGTGATTTTCAGTGCCCTGAGGAGGCATGGTGGCCAATTTACTCTTTTCCCACATTAAAAAATATTTTAATTGAAATAAAAAGTGGGAAAAGTGCTCCATGATTAAAATAATAATAAAATAGGAGGTTGTTGAGGGGTCCATTAGATTTATAAAAGAGGAGGAGGAGGCCATTTGAGAACACCTTGGATTTGATCTTCTTCTTGTATGAGAGGTTTGAGAACCTTGTTTTCTACTTCATTTGTAGGTCCAGGATGGAAACCCTCGGGTGATTGAGTGAGGTTGGGCGACTACCCACCTTCCCTTGGTGAATTCATCCAGAATTCACATGAGAGCTTAGCAGTGCAGTTAAGTTCAGTTTGGAGGGCTAGCATAGCATTGGAGCAGATTTTTGAGGCTAGTTTCCCATCTCAACTATTTTGTTGTATCAGCATGTAAGCTCTAGTCTCTATTGTAATAAAAACTGAGATTGTTCCTATTCACTTTGTTGTTATTTTGTCGTATGCTATTGGCTATATTTTTACATGGCAATGTTCTATTAGAATAAATGGAAATTTTTATGGAGAAATTTGGTTTACTAAGATTTTTGCAAAATATCTCGTTTGGGATATTACAGTGGTATCAGAGCCAAGTTGTTCCTGCCAGCTTGAGGGTTTCAATTGCAGATTGTTCCAAGGCTTATCAAGCTCCAGGTTGTTGGTAAATTTGTCGCACCTGTTGAAAATGTTCTCCAAAATTTTTGACAAATTGCTGGAGGCATAATAAGAATTCAACAAATTCGCTCAATGTTACAAGTGAGCAGGCATGTGATTTTGTTTTTTCAAATTGGGCCATTATAATTATAAATAAAAGGGGCTTATCAAAATTTTGAGTGGAGCCGTGCGGCCTTAAAACATTTCAAAAGAGGGTTGTAAAGCCAAAGATCATGGAGATAATCTTGGAGAAATGTCGTAAAAGATGTGTTTACACTGTGGTCAAGGTCAATCTGTGGCTTGAAATTCAAAGTCAGAGAATTGAGGGTGACTAGCTGCACCACAATTTGAGCCAAATTGAGAGTCAATTTCATAAGCCGACTTCCCTGTTACAAGGGACGACTGCAAGCAAGATCTAATTAGAGCCGAGAATGTGTGGTATTTCAGCCGCTCTGTAAACCTGTAGCAAAGTGAATTCAACAAGGTGGTGTGTTCGAGTTGCTGGAGCCTTAGAAGTTAGAAGCAACCTGCGCATGGTGAAAAATATGAGCTGATTGAATAACCAGTGACATCGATGGCAGATCAAACTGACTAAAGACGTCAGCACTGTGGTGTGATTAGTTGAAGCTTTGTAGGACCAAATCTATGCGCAATTGCGTTAATCATGGAGCTGCATTTTCGAAGTGTTGAAAGTCGCCAATATGGACACCATGACCATTGCCAGCTGCCTTGGTCAAATCTATAATGTTGAGTAGGGGACACTGATCGATTGACGCTGCCACAGAGGAAATTATGTGGAATTGACTGTGCCCCGTGTTGGTATGACTAGAACAGAGCGTTGACTACCGAGAAGCAAGCTTGCTGCTTTACGTGGTCTCTAATCAATTGAATGCGTTGAAAAATTTCAGCAGCAGGAGAGCATCATATATGCAGTATGAATAATGCATTGTAAAGGGTCGATCCCTGTGATGACTTTGAGTTGAATACGTGAAATTGAGCAATGAATTGTGGTCTCAGCAAATCCTGAATGTGGCTTGGCACAATGCAACTACATTGTTGAGCGATCCAAGGACAATGTGTTGACCACTAGTAAATTAAAGATGTGTGCACCTCCTGTAGTTCATTGTACGATATATATCGCAGAGATAGGGGACGCTGCTCATTGAAAGTCTATTTGATTGGTCAACTTGGGCCAGATTTCTTTGCATGCAAATCATAAACTGTAAACCTGTCGCATAAGAAGACCAAACAATTAGCAGTCAACAATGTTTAAAGTATGATTTTAATCATTTGAGGGAGAGCTCAATATTGTCACCTAGGCGTGGGTAGCCTTGTGTCGCCACAATTGAGTTCGTGGTATACATCAAGGAGGCAAGCTTCTTGTATAGACATAATCAAGTTATTTTGAAGGCACATTTGACTGTTACTTAACACCAGATTTCATTTTATATTTTTTGTTGATATGATGAAGAGAATGCTAGAATGTTATGACTTGATTTTCTGAATGTGGAGTTAAGTATATATGCTACTGGTAGAGTTTGTATGCTGCCATGTCCCTTCTCAAATACATTTGTAACAGGGCATTGCTACACAATTTTGGCTAAGGAAGAGAACCCATCATTTTCGAATTAGGGGCTTAGGAGGCAATTCGACTTTATTTAGTTGCTAGTGGAATGTGGGGGCCACCCACATGAGAGTTTGAATTGGCCCATTCGAATAGCTTGGAGGGAAAGTCGAATAGGTGGATGGAGGGGCCCACATGAGGCTACGGAGGCCCAAGGAGTTATAAGGAGGGAGCAACTCTCATTTTGAGTTTCATTCTTACATCTTGCAAACAAAACTACTTCACTGTTCGCTTTGTTGTTTAGCTGAGTCAACCGATTGTTTAGTCACGAATCTCTCAAGTGGGAGATTCAACCTCTATTTTGAGTTTCATTCTTACATCTTGCAAACAAAACTACTTCACTGTTCGCTTTGTTGTTTAGCTGAGTCAACCGATTGTTTAGTCACGAATCTCTCAAGTGGGAGATTCAACCTCTACTTCAGGGAACCTTCCATGGCTGCCCTAGAGAGTCAGTTCCACAAGTTTTTCAGGAGTTCGGGGGTTGTGAGACAGCACCATCATTCGGCGCAGAGCAGGGAGTGCGTATTTCTGGGCAGCTAGAGAATACATAGAGAGCTAGGAGCCATTAGAGATTAGGGGTTTTGCCGGGAGAGTTAGAGGTTTGAGAGAGCAACAATAGGTCAGCGTTCTTGCTGAGTTTTATAGCCAACAAAGCCAACATTCCAGCAGGTCGCTTTGCTGGGCTAGGGGATAGCGCAAAGGCCATTCCAACAGTTTTCGTGGAGCTTGGGAGCAGGTGCCATAAACCGGAAGCCCATCAGGGAAGTCAGGAATTTGATAGCAGGGGTCAATCCAACACTTTGGGACCATTTCCGGGAGGTTACAGGCAATTTCCAGCATGCCGAGTTTTGCAGTTGCCGCTGAAGTTGGTTTCCAAGGGGGTCGAATTTCAGAAGTCTAAACCAACCAAAATCCTTCGTGGGTTTTTCTTGGTTTAGGCCAAGGAGTCCGGGTTAAAAGCACTTAATTTTCTGGGTAGTAGAAGTGCACCTTCCAACCATTCGAACTTCAGTAGAGAGATAGTTTTCTAGGGCAACGCAGTGCAAATTGGTGCAGCAGTGGACAACCTTCAGTTCAACCATTTTCTCACTCGGGTTTGGTCATGCTTGTCCATTGAGACAAGCCAAGGTGCACCATGTTGTTATCCTTTATATTTAGCCTTCAAAAAAGTAATAAAATGGCTCAACAGTTCCATATTTGCAGCTTTTCTATGGATGTTTAATGTGTATTTCGTTTTTATAATTTACTGCACAGATTATTTGCTTTAGATCAATTGTAATCTTATTTAGGATCATTAGATATGATGAGATACTAAGTTTGTTCTTGAGTTGTAGAAGAGCTGAATGAAATGTTGTCATTCCCCATTGAATCTGATGGTTATTCATTGCTGAAAGAGTTTACTATTTGAGTCTGTCAGTTAGGTGTTTGGGCAGAGAGAGATGCTATGTAAACCTATTTTTTTTGTCTGAGCAAAAGCAAGTTGAGACAATGAGTCTGTTTTTTTTATTGTCAGGGTTTAGCATGGGTAATGGTTGAAGGTTTATGTTTGTAAGCCTTGCAATATTGAGAGTATATGAATTGTTGTGTTATTAAGTCAGAGTCAGAGCACTGCTGTTAGAATGTTATGTTGACAAGCTTCTTGTATAAGCTGATGTATTGCAAAGAGGGTTCAAGTCTAGAATCTTGCTGCAAAGGGGCAAATTCCTAGGGTCTAGTAGTCTGATTTTGAGGGATTGCATGCATCTTGTCACAAAGGGGTGTTTGTGCTAAGAAGTTTGTGTACTGAGCCAACTAGTCACTATTATATGCTTTTTGATGTACTTGCCAAAGAAAAAACATGGACCAAACCTTCCTAAACTCCCTTCATAAACTCGCAGCAACAATCAATCGATCATTTTCCAAAGGGGTGCTTACTTTGCTACAAAACGAGCAACCACAGAAAGAACGTGAATTGGGACACAAAATATTTAAACTTGGGGCAAATTTGGAACACATGAGGGTCACAATAAAAGCTTTTTTCAAACTTGAAGAACTGGATGCACTCCTTTCCAAGGTACACCAGCGAGAGGGGAAGAAACTAATTTGGGCCCTAAAACCAACTATGTTTGCCCTAATACAAAACAAGTTCTTGGAGTACCCTTGTGAAGGGGTCACACTTACAGTTGCCTCCTGTCTTAGCAGTGTCATGATGCTAACCGCACCTATACCTTCTTACAGTGATGACATAATGAGGAGAGTCTTTAGACCGATAATAGAGACCTTTTAGGACTTTTAGGAATTGAATAACAACGAGGGCCCTACATTTGGGAAAAAGCTTGAGATTCTAAAAGGCATGGCCCTGGTTAGATCTTATGATATCATGTTTGATTTGGAGTGTGATGGTTTGATTCTCCAAATGTTCCAATGCTTCTTCAGCATTAGGAAACATCATCCTGACGCGGTCATAACACTTATGTAGTCCATTTCGTCTTCATGTATGAGAGGTCGTAATGCCATTTGTAGGGAGTTGCACACTAGATTGTTAACCATTTGGAGGAGAGAATAACTAGTCTCACCCGCTTTTTATGATCTAGCCAAAAGGTTGGTTGAGTAGAACATTGGGCTATTCAGAAGACAATTGACCAGGGAAGAGCTGCTCACGTTTGGTGGATCATGCAACAAGAATGAGTTGAGGAAGAAGGTTCTTTGCTTCAACTGCAATGGACCTTGGGGACCTAACCACTCATGCATTGTTGACACCAAGGAGATGATAGGGGGAGATCAGGAGGAGATTCCTTCTGACTTTCAGGATGAGGACTCTTCCTCTATAGTTGAGTCCATGTACACCTCTGAGGAGCATGAGTAGTCAAGGGGATTTGTTGACAATAGCTCAAAGATGCGACCATGTTTGGTAGAGGAGATTGATGAGTAGTAATTTGTTTCCATTCAACATGAGCAACACATAATGGAGCATAGTGCGCATGATGGACCATCTTTGGAGAGTCAGTCAGTGGCTCATGTTGAGCCCATGATGGAGGAGGATGAGCAAACATCCTTGTGGGAAACCATTGATGAGGAGCATGCAGGTGTACAGACAGCCCCCAGGGAGATAATATTTGCAGACATGGGTCATCAGGAGGTATTGGGACCTGACATCACAGTTTTGTAGGTGACGAGTGGACTGATGGAGCAGGGAGTTTCTAGTCATATGAGGGAGGCTCATTTGGACACAATGGTGCATCCATCTTTGGGTAGACCCATTGATGAGGTGTAGGTAGATGTAGTAGCATCTAGCAAAGCTGCAGTATTTCTAGGTAGTAACCCTCTCCAGGAGTACATAGACAGGGCATGCAACACAGTTTGGCCACTTGTATCCATTAGGGAGAGAGGCAGGGTTTTCTCGATGGATATTGTTGATTGGCCAGACAAAGTTGTGTGAATTAGGCATGGTGCAACATACGAGACTTGTCCTAGATACAAGTGCCTATGCATCCTATCCCTCCCACAGGATGGATTGGCGAGAGATCATGAGTTGGTACCCTATTGATGGAGTATCATTTTTAGCCAGGAGCATTGTACTGTAGTAGCCCTTAGATGTGAGGGATACTACATGCTCTAGTTGATAGTAAGATGTAGGTTAGCCACTCATCAGTATTTCAACACAACATCAACATGGTGAGAGTGATCTTGGTCGATGCGAAGGGTTGGATTGGAGAGAGGCGATGAGTTGGTACACGATGGAAGGAACAACACTCATGGTTGGAGTTATAGCACAACCTGAGCCATGGAGCATTAAAACTTGTTCTTGGTGGCATTGGGATCCAAGAGGATTGGTTGACGGCAGGCTCAGTCAGAGATTAGTTTGGGATCTGGGCGTTGAGGGGTCCATTTATGGTGGATTGACACAGAGGCATACCATCACCCAATGTTTTGTATGGGACCTAGGCATTGGGTCTCTGTTACATTGGGCCACTAGACTGGTCCACAGGTTTGGATTGATTGAGGGCAAGCAATCTTGGGGTAGGAGGATTTGTGATGTTCCTTTTTCTGATGTTCCTTATGGCATGGTTAGGATGGACTTTCAGGGTTGGAGGCAGACATGTCACAGGTGTAGGTTTATGTCATCAGCGGGCCGAGGGGATTTTGGAGATGTGTCATTGGGTTTTAAGGAGTTTCTATGGGATCCGATGGCATTCGCTTGGTATGTTGCAACTTTTGCACAACTTGCCTTTCGTTTCGTTTCATTTTGACACTCTCGAAAAATAGGGTTATTATTGGGTCTAACTCAATTAATTACGCTTAAGGTGGTGTACCGAGAGGAACACTTGACAGAACGCCTTAGTGTAATAGTTCGTTGGAACTATAACAAGAAGATCTACGGGATGGGATGGTTAGAAGTGATTTTTAGTGACCTAAGGAGGCATGGTGGCCAATTTACCCTTTTCCCACATTAAAAGAATATTTTAATTGAAATAAAAAGAGGGAAAAGTGCTCCATGATTAAAATAATAATAAAATAGGAGGTTCTAAAGGGGTCCATCAGATTTATAAAAGAGGAGGAGGAGGCCATTGAAGGACATCTTGGATTTGATCTTCTTCTTGTATGGGAGGTTTGAGGCCCTGGTTCTCTACTTCATTTGTAGCCCCAGGATGGAAACCGTCAGGGGATTGAGTGAGGTTGGGCGAGTACCCACCTTCCTTTGGTGAATTCATCCAAAATTCACAGGAGAGCCTAGCAGTGCAGTTCAGTTCAGTTTGGAGGGCAGTTTAGTTTGGAGGGACAGCATAGCATTGGAGCAGATTCTTGAGGCCAGTTTCCCATTTCAACTATTTTGTTGTATCAATTTGTAAACTGCGGTCTCTATTATAATAAAAATTGAGATTCTTCCTTTTCATTTTGTTGTTATTTTCACATATGCTATTGGTTATATTTTTACATGGCAATGTTCTGTTAAAATAAATGGAAATTTTTATGGAGAAATTTTGGTTCAGTTAGATTTCTGTGAAATATCATGTTTGGGTTATTACAGACACATTACCTTCTATGAGTGATTCATTACCAAGACACTCTCCTTTTATATATAGAATAGGCAAGGGAGGCCAGCAATAGAACATGGACTAAGTTCACAAGCAAACCTTAGGCTAAGTCAACAATAACCCCATATCTGGAGCACTACACTAAAGCATGAATGCCTTATGACACAATAGAGTTTGTAGTATGTACAAATCCCCAAGGTGGTGTGCTCTCCATGTTTAGGTGTCCACATATCAAGTGCTTCTCTAAGACAAATGTTGCATTTTCGTGCAACGACATCTTAACTCAAGCATTCATCCTTAGTACGTGTAAGGTGGCTCCATTGCTTTAAGGCTATATGTCCAACCTCTTGGTGCATAATGTTCTCCTCCGAGATTGTCACTTGACATGTCTCAAGCATCCATCTTCAACAAGTGCACTCTTGTAGAAGATGTCAAAATATGATATTGCGCAAAGTACCACATCACAAAAGTGCACCTCTCTAGCACTGATCTGAGCGTAATCATAACTAGATCCACCAAACTCCAAAATTCATACGTTAAGACATCCCAAAGACAACAAAGGGGTTAGAGGACCACAAGCTGTTCACATCACATGAAGTGCTCCTCTAGCTAGGTGAAAACAATGCTGGAGCAACCAAAAGATAATACAAAGTGATCATTCCATTGTTTCTTACGTCTTACGATTTATATCTCATAATCATGCAATTTATCCCATACAGGTACTAGAAAATGGTTCAACATAGCATTCTTAACTTGAGAATTGATTTGATCATGGATATTTTGTAATCAATTTTGATTTTGACAAAACAAACTTTTTTTTCCATTTTAATTGTATAAATGGAGGTTTGGGTTTCATTTTTGTGTACAGAGCCGTAATTTTCAGATCTAGATAGCATCAAGACATGAGGTAAATGGGCTTTGGAGTTGCTGCAACATAAGATATTTTGACCATCATCATAGAGGCATAATAGCGAGTACATTTTATGCAATGAAACTCTGCAAAGCTTATAAACCAACAATGTCCAAACATCAATAGCACCAAAATTCGGAATGGAGTTCCTTGTGCTTTGAGGATAACTGTGAAGAAATTTTGTTGACTTGCCACATAGAAGAATGGTCTCTCTTTCATCTTTTGGCATCTTGCGTCTTTGTACAGGGACGGGGAGGAGGCTTAAAAAGTTTTTTTAGAAAAACCTTTTATTTTTTCAGTTCTTAGATAATAACTTATAAGTCTGCTCAAAATGACACAATCATGTTACATCT
Organism: Pinus taeda; assembly: GCA_000404065.3. NCBI lineage: Eukaryota > Viridiplantae > Streptophyta > Pinopsida > Pinales > Pinaceae > Pinus > Pinus taeda. The sequence continues at coordinate 230,012 of APFE030115972.1, read as the reverse complement.
TGCTTTTATGTTGCAATAAGTTCTGTGATTTGAAATAGAAAGTAAAAAAGTTGTGTGTACTTGAATTATTTTATATATTTCCTTATTTCAACTGTCTTGTGATCTCATTACATGTCGCTCTAAATATTTGTTTTGACAAGTGGATCGAATTGTTTTGTCCAACCGGCAATTTTAATTTTGATAATCTTTGGTCCCTGTAAGCAGCTGTGTTTTTCCACTGTGAACACATTGTGTTTCCCCTTGTAAACACTTGGGACTTTTTGCATAGATGATTCTGACATAAATTACTATAGTATCCTATCGCTGAATTGAAATGATGAAAAACTAGATTATTTCTTTGCAGGAGAAGGGAGGAGGCTCGTCAATTGCTTAGGGAATCGCCTTCCACTTTAGATGGCATTTGATTCAAGACAATTTTGGATGTTGGAACACCCTGGAACGTTCTGTCATGTGTAATGAGCAGGAAAAGAAAACCATTTGATCTTTAGACACAGTCTCACTATAAAATTAAAAGAAAGGGGAATCTTTCCACTTTATATGGCATTTGATTCACGACAATTTTGGATGTTGGAACACCCTGGAACGTTCTGTCATGTGTAACGAGTAGGAAAAGAAAATCATTTGATCTTTAGACTCGATCTATCTTGCTATAAAATTAAAAAAAGAGGGGAAGTTACCTACCACGTTCTTTTGTATTTGTCCATATATTTATTATTTATAGATCTATCTGTTGGAACAAAATAAATGTTTTTTAAATTTTTGATTAGTGCCGGAGATGGGTGCAACTAACAAGCAATGTTTATCTTAACAACATTTTACAAGATTTGACTTTCTATAAGTATTGCTCATTGTTTATTGGGAATATTTATTTTGCTTATTCAAGCATTTGAGAATCTTTTATAAATATTAAGTTGTATAAGGAATATTTGATATATATTTTTTTTCCATGGTTTGTTTATCGGGGCTTTGTAATGTATATTTGATATTGCTTTTTAAGGAAACATTTATGGGAAAATGTAAGGGATGTTTACCAAATTCATGGATGACATTATGAGTAAACTTTTTGACATCACTTGGGGAGATTTGAACCAAAGAAGTATGCCATAGAAATAGCCAAATGCCTCACAATATTGGCAACAATTGGTTGAGCTAAACCCCTTAACATGAAAGGGATATATGATATATGCTTTTGGTGTGATGTTTGTTTGGCATAATCCATATACAAAATTTATTCATGATTGTAATTTGCAACTATTTTGAAAGCTTGGTTTTGGCATATTAAACGACTTGTCTTCATTTGCTTAATCTAGTAAATGCAACATTAAAGGTTTTTTTTTTTTTTGGTTAATGTTGAATATTTTTTAGCGTCTTAAATTATCTAATTATAATGAAAGTGATGTTTCAAGGAAAAAAACTATTTAGCATTTCATTCAATTTTTTAGTCTATTGATTGAGTGGGTGATAGATTCAATATTTCCACACTAGTGATTTCCCTTGCATTTATTTCTTGAGCCTCAAGTTTTTCTTTTTTTGGTATTTCTATCTTTTAGGCCATACATCTCAGGGAAAATTATTAGGCACGTCCTCTCATTTTGAGGATGATACTTAGGCTAAACTATAGATTCTTTAGGGCATAATGCCAGGTCAACTATAGGACTCGAAGGAATTACAAAAATATACTCTCTATGAGTTCAACATGTCACTTATGATAATAGAACTTGGGTGAGGAGGATAGCACTCCATCCCACAACCACTCGAGCTAAACCTGATTGATTGGATTTCCTCATCCCTAAGTTGTGTTTGTTGTTCTAGATTTTCACCTCATTACCATTTTGTGACATCTTTGTAAATTTTTGCTCATTTTGAAGTTTCACTATTTTGAAAAGTTGGATGCATAAGATGGGCATATAAAGATAACACTCGTTTATTTATTACATAGGTAGCAGTGCTTGATCCAAAATTAAATTTGGTTCCATTAATTCCATTATTACATGTTAGTTATATTTCATCTACCCACCTGATTATACAATTGCACATATTTTTGTTATATGTTGAAATTTGGGCAGCTTGAGGATGAATTCCCCCCAAGGGAAACCCCACTGCCCCAAGGAAAGTCAATATTGCCCCAAAAGAAGAATTCAAATTTTACAAAGGAAGTTATATGTGGGCAAGTAATTATTAAAGAGGAATATAATTAATTATTATTATTAAGCTATATTCAAATTAAAGTTATTCCCTCCTAAAATTAAAAGTTGGCCTCACAAAAGGAGACCCCATCAAATGATATAAATTTGTCTTGAAGTCTAATTCATCATCACCGAATGAATTGTGACTATCCATATTGTTAGAAAATCGAAAGGTAGAAAATATTTTCTTATTTTGATAATAGCTTGTGATGATTTTAATTATATTATCTTCTTTTGTCTTTTCGTCAAGCAACTATCAATATTGTCCCAAAAGAAGAATTCAAATTTTACAAAGGAAGTTATATGTGGGCAAGTAATTATTAAAGAGGAATATAATTAATTATTATTATTAAGCTATATTCAAATTAAAGTTATTCCCTCCTAAAATTAAAAGTTGGCCTCACAAAAGGACACCCCATCAAATTATATAAACGTCTTGAAGTCTAATTCATCATCATCGAATAAATTGTGACTTTATCCATATTGTTAGAAAATTGAAAGGTAGAAAATATTTTCTTATTTTGATAATAGCTTGTGATGATTTTAATTATATTATCTTCTTTTGTCTTTTCATCAAGCAACTATCAAATCAAAAGAACATGAAGACCACAAGAACAATAAAACACAATATGTAGGCTCCCAGCGAAGGAAAAACCCCTCTCCTAGGGAAAGTCAAGTCAAACTCTTCGTCTTGTTATAATACCAAATGAAAATGAGACAACCAAGACCTCTAGACCAAGATGAAGTACTTCTCTAATCACGAAGTCGACTTTTCGACAATTCCTCCTTTAAGTCAACAAAAGTCAATGAAAGTCAAGATTTTGGAATTCGATCAAATTAGAATTTCAGCCCTCTGTGATTTTTCGGTCTTGCAATTTTCTGCCTCTCAGAATTTCAGAAACCCTAGCTTCACGTGTGAGAGATTCCAAGCATAAAAATTAGGTTTTTGTCCTTTTACTTTTCTTCTTCTCTTTGATTTTCACACTTCTTTCTTCTTCTTATTGTAGATTGAATGAGTGAATTGAGTGAGTGACAACGAGGTTGAATTCATCATCTATATATAACCTTCTTCAATGGTCAAATAAGCCTCTTCTAAGCCGACTTCTCTTGGGCAAGGCTAACTTGGCGATGGAGGTCTTTTAGACTATATTAACACAAAAATAAAATTTTCTTTTATGATACAAATGCCCAAGAAGGGTCTTATACAGATAATAAGGACTCTTTTGACTCAAGTAAACCTTAGAAGCATGAAGAACATGCTTGACCTAATTGACAAATAAAAAGGAGCATGAAAACCATGCTTCAAAAATGATTTTCTTTTTGCTTTTCATTTTTACAATAAATATACAATAACAATTATGAAGATCGAACATAGTTACATTTCTCAACACTCTCTTAACGAAGAAGGTATTCATAATTGTACAAATGGTACAAGGATGACCTCAAGTTGAAATGTTCTAAGGAGTATCATAATTAGCATAGACAATGCTAGAGATCTTGATGCCATCTAGGCTAATTGCCAAGGTATCAACCCATCCAGGGATCTAGGTACCATCTAGGCTAACTTTCAAGGTGCAAACCCAATAGGGATTAAGGTGTCATCTAGGTTGCCTGCCAAGATACAAACTCAACAAGTATCTAGGTGTCATCTAGGCTACCTGCCAAGACACCAACTCAATCAGGATCCGTCATCTAGGCTACCTACCAAGACACCAACTCAATCAGGGGTCCAAGTGTCATCTATCTTGCCAAGACACCAACTTAATCAAGATCCAGGAGTCATCTAGGCTACCCGCTAAGACACCAACCCAATCAGGATCCAGGTGTCATCTAGGATACCTGCGAAGACACTAACTCAACAAGGATCCATGTATCATCTACGCTACCTGCCCAGATACCAACAGGGATCTAGGTACCATCTAGGCCACTTGCCAAGGTACCAACCTTAACAGGGATCTAGGTATCATCTAGGCTACCTGCCAAGATACCAACCCTAATAGATTTCAGTACCAACTAGGCCATCTACCAAGGTACTAATATAGAGCTTAGCCAAAGCTTCTACTCTCCATAAAGGAGAGTGAACTTCTTCATTAACTTCGTGAGTCCTGCTACCTCTGGTGCCGCATGTTACTGCCAAAATCATTTCATCCATATATTATTTTGTTATTTGCATCCTTGTAATATGTCATGTTGGGTAGCAAAACACGTCTTATCAATATCTTGTTGAACAATGGCAAGTCGACACTATAGCCTTTACTACTGCTTGCCTCTTTGTAGGTCAAACTTTCTTACAGAGCTCAACTTCACATTCATCTAGAGATCTTTAGCATGCATATATCAATCATCATGTTCCTGGAATGAACTAGTTAGTGATCTGATCCAAGAGGAATTCTATATCTCCCATAGAAGCCTTTACTCCCTTTCTTTCTATAACGGATGTTGACCAATATCAACAAACTTCTTTTACAACTCCCTCTTTCCATCATGCTTATCATCTTTCACAGAGTTATCAACAGGGATGAATACTTTTAATTCTTCTTATCTTGCTTCAACCCTCAATTTTCAACACGGCCAAACTATATAAGAGCATGATGTCAATTCTGTTTGTTTAGGGTTTCTGCTTACAGTGGGAACATTTGGACCTAAGGTCCTAAGCTCCATCTTCTTCCCGAACTGAGGTATGTTTTAGTACATACCATAGAACCCTATTGAAAACTCTATTAGGGGTTTTGAGATACTTAGTAAAGAAACATTTAGCGAGCAAACCCTAGATGCCATATTCCAAGAACTAAGGATTCATAGAGGTAACAATCAACTAGGGTTAGGGTTTTTGTTTTCTAGGGTTTACTTCTATCTAGGGTTCGAAAACCCTAAATACCAACAAAGCCTAAACTCAAAATCTACAAAATAGCTATAAAAACCTCATAGATATTCTACATAAATATTTTCAAATAATTATAAAGATAATGTAGAAAACATACCTCAAACAATGTTCTACTTCCTTTTGAATTGTTTCTTGACGCTTCCTTGCTAAATGATTGCTTCTAACAAAGATTCCAAAACTTCTTTTATCGATGCACCTGCAATCCTCAAATAATCTTCTACTTCCTTTTGAACTATTCCTTTGAGACTTCCTTGCTAGATGATTGCTTCTAACAAAGATGCCAAAATTTCTTTTATCAATGCACTTGCATGTGCAATTCTAATTGCTAATTTTAAAACTTGAGAGTTTAATTGCTCCCTCTGAATCGAGCCATAATATTTTGAGTTCATTTACCCTAAACCTTTTTAGGGAGATTATAAAAGAAGAGGTTATAATCAAGTGATAGTAAAGCTAGATATACTGAGGAAGTCAATAACAATGTAATGGAAGAAAATAAATAGAATACTTATCTTTTTGTGAATAGTAGCATGTCATGAATATAATTCATATAAAAATAATAAATATAAATATAAATATAATAATAATTAACTAATAGTTAGTTAGTTACCTAGTAATGAAGATGCATGTCTTAGAGACATGACCATATATGAAATGGCATCTGCCTAGGGTATATAAGCATGACCTCATTCTCATTTGTAATCATCTCATATCTTACATCAAAACAATATACAATAATCAATATACATTTACATGTCTTACAGTGGACATTTATGTCTTTGAAGTATTTTAAAGATTTTCGTTGCATATACGAACTTTGTTCATTACATTGGTATCAAAGCTACGTTGGTAGATCCAGGCCTTTGGCCATCAATTTGTTGTCGCAACTAAAACGTTTCGCTACACGAGTTGGAGTTTCTCCATTTTCTGTTAAGCCCACTTAGAAAAAAAAAGAGTTGACAAAAAGAATTGTAAAAAAAGATTATAAAAGAAAAGAGTCTAAAAACAAGAATTATTTAATAAAAAAAAGCATTTGTCCATTGACATTTCAATGATCTTAGTAAAAAAAATAGTCCGATGTAAATTTTGAAGGAGAACATTCATATATATAAAATGGTTCTACATTATTGATAAAAAGTGCATAAAGTCAAAAGAAAATATTTTCCAATATCTTTAATTTAGAAAACTATTTACACACAAAAACTCAATTATATTCTATTAAACATCACATATAAATACAAAATATTGGTTCAAGATAGAAATTCTATCTTAACCATATAATCAACTAGTTGTGAAAATATCTCAACCAAAAACCAAAATAGGAGTTATATTAGTTGGGCTAAATCTTTGAGATCCAACTAATTAACAATCGCACAACAATTACATTTAATGATGAACATCAATCAATAGGCACAAGACAAGTAGGAGTTAATTCTCCAAGTCCCTCCCTTAACGAGTACTTGTCTTGATCTTCTTGTTTGCAACATCTTCATTAGATTCTTTAAACATCTTTGGAATCTCATAGAGTGAACTCCATCAAGTTGTCTCATAACCACCAGAAAGGTGTAGTTAGCAAACTGGATTTTCGAGTTCTGCTCTTCGAACTCTCGAATCATGGATCTCTCGAAGTCAATTACTGAACAACGTCCCAAGTTTTCGCATAACCTCACGAGAAGATCACTTCCATGTCTTCAAAAAATGAGGGATCCTTCCCTAGATCCACAATTGCCAAACTATATGGACAACCATCCGTATTGAGTTTTACGTCACTTGATCTCTTAAAATAGTTGCTTCAGACACAATCAATCACTTGTTTGCAATAACTAAACTATTAGTCATTCTATGGACAAGCTCCCATCCATCGGGATACATGGGTACCAACTGCTGCATTTGCTAGTTATCTAGGGAAGTCGTCTAGATACACACTATATCTAGAGCCAGTTTTACAAAATGACCTCTTTATCTGATTTGAAATTCATCATCACTTAATTTTTAACACAAATAATGCTAATACATAAGGACATATTAAACTAACATAATCACATGTATTTTTCAAAGATTATCTGCAACATGTCCAACATACACTCGTTTTCAATCTTGCAAAATGACTTGTATTCCACCCATCGCTATGGCAAGAGAAACAAAGAGAATGTATCTGTACATGCAATCGAACCAAGGAATATATAATAGAAAGTTGTAGACTCCAAAAACCAGTATAGTCACACTAACAGAGACTACCACAATGCATTTACATGTTGATCTGTTGAAAACCTGAAACATTACAATACATCCCACCATACTCCTCCCAATTCTCACCCACTTTTTGATCTGCCACATTTTTATTTTGTTTTCCCATGGGGACTCACAAAGTTCCTTGCAGCATACTGAAAACTAAACTAAAGATCAATGGATCCAACACGAAATGCATAACAAAATTCACATAACCTGCTCTCACCAATTCCAAAGTGATCATAACACTAAGGTCCAACACCTAGTCATACGAGAGTTCTCTGGACTAGGTTTGGAAACTTCAACAAGTGTAAAGGTTGGGTTAGAGCATCTCCGCTTGGACAGTACAACACCACGCAACATGTCCTGGCAACATTCTGCAACACACTGATGATCCATAGCACATGGTCCCAAAGAGCATTGGCACAGGGTCCGTGCCTTTCAACAATATTAACTTTAGTCCAACGCCATTGAACAACGTTTCTTTATCAAATAAGATTCTATGAAATTTCTTTGTGGAGCAATAGTTCTTTAAGTCAATTTGGAATTTCCCAACAATCGCACCACATTCACCACACCACGGATTTCACTAGGCTCAACTAAGTTACATAGAGCTCCACAATGCTCAAGGCAACTACTATGCCAGACAATTCACACCAGACAAAAGTTCACAGACCTCACCAAGTCGCAAGTCTATCGATCCAGTTATGGTGCAGACCTTAGCACCAGTGCACACATAATACCTTTGCAACACTACAAGGCTTCAGTTAACATTTGACTCAGTCTCCCACTCACGGACTGCACAAAAATTTATCAATATATAGGCTTCGATACTTCAACCCCATGCTATCAATTCACAGGTTCAACACACACAGTAGCAAACACTCCTTCAAATCATTGTTTTTCCTCATCTCTACCTCCCCTTCCAAGATGATGGACAAATTACTCACAAACAAAATTCTCTATTTCCCTCAACTCAGGAGGGGCCAAGGCACAAGCCCATAGGGGCTTTGATACCAATTTAGAAAACTACTTACACACCAAAACTCAATTATATTTTATTAAACATTACATACAAATACAACAAGTATTGGTTCAAGATAGAAATTCTATCTTAACCATATAATCAACTAATTGAGAAAATATCTCAACCAAACATCGAAAAAGAAGCTACATTAGTTGGACTAAATCTCTAAGATCCAACTAATTAACAATCACACAACAATTAAATTAAATGATGAACATCAATTAATAGGCACAAGATAAGTAGGTGATAATTCTCCAAGTATTTAAAACTATATGTAAGAGAAGGAAGAGAAGATTATCTTGATTCTTCATTAAGTGGTTGAGTAGATAAGATTATCTTGATTCTTCATTAAGTGGTTTACAAGCTTGCGGTTTTAGCAACCCCTGGTAATTTCCCATGGTATTTTCAAGGTAAAAGAAGAAAAAAAGGAATATGTAAGAGAAGGAAGAGTAGATAAGCTTATCTTGATTCTTCATTAAGTGATTTACAAGAAACCATGGTAATTTCTTATGGTATTTTCAAGGTAAAAAAAGAACAAAAGGAATACAAAATTTCTTTATATGAATGGTAAGTTTTACTTTTTACTTGGAGAAAATTAACCGAGTCAAAAGAGCATAAGTAGACATATATTTTATATTATACCCCAAAGAGGTGAATAACCACATCTCACTAGGGTTTAACATTTTAAAAAGAAAAAAAAAGATTATCAATATAATAAAAAAAAAAGAATTAGAAGTAAAAACTTTAAAAACAGAGAGAGTTTGAGAAATATATAATATATATATATTATATTATATAATATATATACTATATATATATTAATATCTATATATAATTATATCTATATATATATTTAATCAAATTACCAAGGAAGGTTATCAAGACAAGAAAAATGGAGCCTAATTCGAAGATAATGAAAGAAGTAGCCAAGGTGAGTCCCGCACAACAATCGCTATTTTGGACTAAATGTCCATTTTGTCTAGACGAAATTGGATATACTTATATTAAAAAAATAATGCAATTTAAGATGTAGGTGTGGAAGATTATTTAGTACCGAAGAGAATAACAATAATGACCAGGTATAAATAAAACAATTGAAGGAAGAAATTGCAAAACTTCAACAAAAGAACAAAGTATTAGAGAGAAATGTAAAAATCTTGAAGATCAGTTTCATGAAAAATCAACAGAAAGTAATGAGGAGATTTTGTGCCTCAGAGACCCTAATAAAAAATTACTTGAACAACTCAAAAAGTCCAAGATTAAGAAACAAAAATTAAAGCAAGAGAACGAAAGTTCTAAGGAGAAATTCAACGAGAATCTATTGAAGAAGGAAGGAAAAAAATTTGCGTTTATAAACTCTGAATCAAAGGTTATTAGAACAGATACTAAGGATACTAAGGACAAAGTCGACAATTCAGAAAATGTCAAAACTTTCACGTCTAAGGAATCATAACCAAGCCCTATTTACACAAATTAAGAAGCTTAAAAGTGACAAGAAGTCACTAAATGACAAGTTAGAAAAACTTCAAGGAGAAATGTTGAAGTCTCCAGTTGTTTCGGTCTAAGTTGAAGATAAAGGAATAAATATTGATCTAGTTAATATCACAAATCAAGAGGATGAGAAACCAAAAGAAGTTGAAACATATTCAAAAGTTGCAGTTCAACGATGAACATTCCAAATGATGATGCCAACTCAACAACAACACCTAAAGGAAATCAGGAAATTTCCACTAACATGATAAGGGAAAGTCCAACTAGAAGAACTCCTTATGAACATCCAAATTGCAAGAGTAGACTTTCCAATCAATCTACATACCAATATCACTCAGAACAAAAACAACATATTTATGTTTCCAAGAATACTGAAGTTTGCAGAATCCAGTTTGATGGTAACATTTCAGTGCAAATTTCTAGTGAACTGAAGATTTAACAGAGGATTAATCTAGGACGGTCAGATCCATTTTCGATTCGATATTTTTATTTATCGCTCCAAGGATCGGATCGTCTTGTGACAATGAAGATGACGATTATGTGATGAGGAGAAAAATAGATCCAACCTTTCATTAGTAAGATTTGAGGACAAATCTTTTTGAAGAGGGACAATGTTATGAATATAATTCATATAAAAATAGTAAATACAAATACAAATATAAATATAATAATAATTAATTAACTAATAATTAGTTAGTTAGTAATGAAGATGCATGTCTTAGAAACACGACCATTCATGGAATGGCGCTTGCCTAAGGTATATAAGCAGACCCTCATTCTCATTTGTAATCATCTCATATCTTACATCAATTCAATATACAATAATTAATATACAGTTACATGTCTTACAATGGACATTTATGTCTTTGAAGTATTTTAAAGATTTCTGTTGCATATACGACTTTTGGTCGTTACATAGCAGCTCCCTCTTGATCTTGAATTGATATAGACATCATTGAAGTATTTCTTTATTTTAACAACTCATCCTAGGGAATTGTTCAAAACTCTAGGTACACTTTCTTATTAGATTACACTAGGTTCACAAACCCTAGAAATCAAAGACCTCAATGAACAAGGAAGGACATATTCTAAGCTTTACAACTAAAATCAACAAAGATCCTATATCACAAATCCTAAATTCAAAGGCCTAGATAGAATTATATTCAAGGGATATGAAATACTAGCAATCTCTAATACTCCAAGTCTTTTCTTGATCAATAATACAAATATTTGACATCATAATATTCTCCTTTGGCTTTCTTTGATGGTTCATCAATATCAACAGTAACATGATCTCTTTCCCTCTTCTTGTTATCATTTGATTTTTTGGGACATTGGTGTTTATGGTGCCTAAATTTGTGACATTGGAAACATGGAATTTTTGATAGGTCAATCTTTTTGTGATGATTTCTCTTTGAACCTTTATCGAGTCTCTTATTTCCTCCCATTTGAAACGAGCTGAAAAAGCATTGGAGATGCCATTTTCTTCCTTTTCTTGATTTCCTTTTACTAGAGAAGTTTGGGATGCTTATTGAATACAAACATACCATAATTCTTCAAAAGATGCAACCTCTTTCCAAGTATTCATACCAAGAAAAAAATCATTCCAAGATTTGAGTAATCCGTAATATGGCTGATATTACAAGTTCCTTATCAGGAATAATTTCATCAATTGCTTGGAGTTCATCTCTTAAACAGGAGATTCTCATAGAATATGAAGATATGGTATCATCCTTTATCATCTTGATAGTTCAAAGCTCATTATTTAAGCTTGCTACTTGCCCAGTATTTTTTATTGTAAATAGTTTAGAGAGAGCTTCATACATTTTCTTTGAGGTGTCTTGAGTGGATACGTATGGAATTAGATTGTCCTTTACTATATCCACAATGACACTCATGGCTATTATGATGCTCTCCTTGAATCATTCTTTTCCAACATCATCTGTAGGTTCTTTAACTGTACCTTGCACAATGTCCAAGACTTTGTTCCTAGCAAGCATAAGATCCATCATTATCTTCTAGGCTCTAAAATTTGAAGCTCCTTGAAGCTTATTTTCTAATTTCATTTATGATGCTATTGGTAAACGTTTTAATGTCATTCTTACAGTCCTCAATAGATTACATTCCTAGCTTGCTTTTAATGATTTTTCCAAGGTGATGGTTTCTCCTTTAATGATGCTTCAAAGGTTCTTGATACTTCTTACTTTAATGATGGTCCCAAAATACTTTTATAAGATATTTAAAGAGAGAGAGATCCTATTTAAGGTAATGATTTGTAATTAAGAGCTTTTAATTAAAGAGAAAAACTTTCTTCCTTTACAAAGATCTTCCAAGATGCTTCTTTCAAGATGTCTTCAAATATATTTTCCCAAGTAGCCTTTCTCCAAGATGAATAATCAGCTCTCTTTCTTAAAAGCTTCTCCTCGTATCCTAAATTATCTCCAAGATGCATTTTTCCTTCCTTACCTTAGCTCTGTTACTATGTTAGAAAATCAAAAGGTAGAAAATATTTTCTTATTTTGATAATATTCTGCCTTACAAATGATGTTTTCTAAAGATCTTCCAAGATGCTTCTTTCAATATGTCTTCAAATATATTTTCCCAAGTAGCCTTTCTCCAAGATGAATAGTGAGCTCTCTTTCTTAAAAGCTTCTCCTCCTTGTATCCTTTCTTATGACAAATGATCTCCAGGATGCCTTTTCCCTTCCTTACCTTAGCTCCATTACTATATTAGAAAATCAAAAGGTAGAAAATATTTTCTTATTTTGATAATAGCTTGTGATGATTTTAATTATATTATCTTCTTTAGTCTTCTTTTCATAAAGCAACTATAAAATCAAAAGAACATGAAGATCAAAAGAACAATAGAACACAATATTTAGGCTCTCAGCGAGGGAAAAACCGCTCTCTTAGGGGAATACCTAGTCAAACTCATGTTTTTATAGTACCAAATCAAAATGAGACAACTAAGACCTCTAGACCAAGATCAAGTCTTTCTCCAATCACCAAGGCAACCCTTCAACAATTCCTCCTTTAAATCAACAAAAGTCAACGAAAGTCAAGCTTCTGCAATTTGATCAAATCAAAATTTCGGCCCTTTGTGATTTGTTAGTCATGCAATTTTCAGCCTCTAAGATAATTTGAGAAACCCTTCACACACATGAGAGATTATGCACATAAAAATAGGTTTTTGTCCCTCCTTTTACTTTTCTTCTTCTCTTTGATTTTCACACTTCTTTCTTCTTATTGTACATCAAATGAGTGAATTGAGTGATAAGGAGGTCAAATTGGTCATCTATATATAGCCTACCTCAATGGTCAAATAAGCCTCTTCTAGGCCAACCTCTCTTGTGCAAGGCCGACTTGATGATGGAGGTTTTTTAGATTATGTTGACACAAAAATATATATATATTTTTTATTTTATGATACAAATGCTCAAGAAGGGTATTATATATATAATAAGGACTCTTTTGACTCAAGTAAACCCTAGAAGCATGAAGAACATGCTTGACCTAGTTGACAAATAAAAAGGAGCATGAAAACCATGCTTCAAAAATAATTTTATTTTTCTTATTTTTCATTTTTACACTAAATATACCATAACAATTATGAGGACCAATCATAGTTGCATTTCTCAAAAAGTATTTTATTGTATGGTTTACATATCAATGTGGCACACATATTTTGTTCTAAGGTTCGTATTCTCTGTTCTGAGGTTTGCTATATTCCTACAGTGGATCGACTTTGTTCTCCTAATGACTCACATCCTGATTCTTTGTGGTTCACATAGTTCATTAAATCATATTCTATGGCACACAATATTATATGGCTTGCATGGTTTATAAGGTTCACACTTTGTGGCACGGAATATTTATATAGCTCACATGGTTTATAAGTGGCTTTCTTTACTTAGCGACATTAGAGGCATCAGATTCATTACATAGCAGGGGCACCGCAATTACAGGGCATCACATCTCACTGTAGCTCACTCTGTGGCTTGTTACTTCCAGTGGTTTGTATTGTTTATCAGTGAATCACATTCTACGGTTTGCATTTGTAATGGCTCGTATTTGTTTACAGTGGCATATTCATAGTGGATCAATTATACACACAACTCACATACCTGTAACTCGTAGCTTTTCCATGTATCAATACATTTTCACAGTGGTTCGAATTACAGAGGCTCGTATGTATTAAATCATGGCTCGCAGTTGCAACATATCAAGCTGTGACTTGATATTTTTATGGCACAAATTCATTGCAGTGGATTTCTCTTCCTGTTGTAGTTCACATATGGTATCTCTATCATCAATGACATCGTATCTGAGGTTCAACATCATTTCAGTACTTTGTATACCCTATTGTCTGTATCACATTATACTGGCATTTCATATCTGTAGATTCTGTGGTACCATCGCTATATGTGGCTCTGTGTGGCATCGATCATCATTTTATGAGGTTTTCTTATCATAGTGATTGCATATCATGTTTTGTGACTCATTTATATCATTATGATCGCACAACAATTATTTGTAGCTCGCCTGTCACATTTGGGATTACTTTATATCCATAGAACGCACTAAACTTTGTCATGGTCCTAACCCTAAATTTACAGTCGCAATAACCTTGTTCCTATATGTTAATTATGCATGAATCTTGATGAAAGTGGTCTCGGGAAGTGAATACATATGAAAAAGAGGTTTTCTATGATGCGTGTATAAGGTGGCAACGACATTGCACTAATATGATGGCGGTGACCTTGGACAATGACCTTACTCTTCTTATATCGGCAGTGACTTATGATGGATACATGATGATTCATGATGAAAACAAATCTACATGGAAGTGATACTAGAGTGATATATGATATATATAACAACGACCTCTCTCCATGATGACCTAGAAGGTACAAGAGTGACTTGATACAGCCCAACATCCATGATGACCTAGAAGGTATGAGAGTGACTTTATACAGCCCAACATATGTGACAATGCTTGATGATGATATTGTTTTTAGCAATAATGATATGACAAAAGCTTTTTTGGACTCATTTGGTTATTGGAAGTTAGTTCACAATCGAATTTCTGAATTGACTTGGATTGACCCTAGGAGGCCTAATGCAATAATATATCTCACTATGGATGTACTTTGTAGCTGAGCTGGACAATAGATGAATATCTAATAGATGAAGAATTTGGTATCAGTGTCCCCTTTATTTATTTATTATTATTTTTTTTTTTCCTTTATGTTTTGTTGTAATGTTGATTTTATTGTTCTTTATACATAATTGCTATTGACGTTAAGATGTTATGGGGTGAATGTGATATATAAATAATGAAAAGTTTAAAATGCAATTATCTACAACAAAGAATAGTCAAGCCCTAAAAATTAACATGGTATCATAGCCGGGCTGAAGAAAATTCGTTGAGAACACCCCCTTGAAGACACTGATGATGGAAGTAGATCATGATGGTGGAGATCTAAAATAATGATAGGGTTTGGAGAAACCCTAGGAAAGCTTTATTCTTACAAGAGAAGGTTAGGGTTTGGAGATAAACCCTTGAAGTGACACTGGGTATGAAATCCTAGTGTGAAGCAAAATCTTCTTGATTAGTGAGAAGCCACGAAGTTCCTAAAGTACATATGATAGATTTAGATAAACCCTAGTTTGACTTGTCTCCTACCCAATAGGAGATGATGTGTTGTAGTGATTATCTTGTATATTGATATCTAGGCTTGAAATGACCTGAAAGAGAATACAAGTGATTTTCAAGAGGATGCATTTCTTTTGAAGACAAGATTGACATATGATCAATGGAAAGTGGTGCCTCTTGGCTAAGAGGGAGAGGGGATCAAGAGGGAGTTGGTGCAGGGAAATGGAGCCTCTCTTTCATCTAGAAAAAAAAGGAAATCCTGCCTTATCATTGAGTACACTTTCATTATGATTATTTACTTCACCATTATTGCTTTTTCTCTTATTCTAGGGTTACATGTATATATGATGAATGTGAGGAGTAAGTCCTCTATATCGAGATTGAGTAAGATGTTGAACCATCCCATGATTAGAATGGCACTTGAAAATGGACAAGATCTTGAAACCTTGAAGGAAGGATTGCATTTTCCTTGGTTGATAACTATAATTGAAGAAGCTTCCTACTCAAAGGGAGTAGATTGAGTGCAATGATATGATATGATGCTGAGAGCGATATGTCCTGTTGAAATTTGGTACCAGAGGGCAGGTGGTTCCCTTAGGCTTTGATCTTTGGCCTAGGGAAAAGTGTCCAAAAGATTTTAATTTTTCTCCTAAAGCGACTTTATAATTTTTATAAAGTTAAAATCTAATTTAAAAGTGACTTTAAGTGATAAAGTTACTAAGTCTAATTTTAAAGTGACTTTTATAAAGTCAATGAAAAATTAGAAAGGAAAAGTGACTTTGGAAATAAATGACTAAGTGGGTCTTTATTAAAGTGGGTGAATTAAAAAATAGAAAGTGAGATTTAAATGTGCATTTAATCTCAGCCATTGATCTAAATCTATTTCAGCCATTGGATTTAGGGATCACCCAAAAGTCACTTGGATCACCCAAAAGTCACTTGGAGTTATATTAAAGGAGGAAAAGGAGGAAAAGATTACATTCGATTCAATTCTTTCATGAGCAGATTGAGAGAAGGAGAGCAAGAGAGCAAGGGAGATTTCTGGACAGTGAGTTGCGGAGTATCAGCAGCGGAGTAACAACAGCGAAGTTTCAGCAGGGCAGTTTTTCTGCAAGGCTGAGTTTCAGCAAGGCTAAGATAAGTTGTAAAAGTTTGCTTGCTGATTTTTGCTGAATATTTCTCTTACTGTAAAAGACATTTTTCAGAAATAAAGAAGAGCTCCCAAACTAGTTTTCCCCAAGAGTTGTAGGGGGTTTTCTAGGGTCACGTTGACCAAAAATATCAGTGTTTTAATGTGTTTTAATGGCTGTTTATTACTGCTGATTTTTGCAATTTCCAGCATTCTGTAAATTTTCCAGAATTTGTGTTTTCAGCAAATTTTATTTTTCCAGCTTGTTGAATGTATGGTTATGGGAAAGGGCATTTAACTACATGGGAGAAATAAGGAGAAACTGAAAACCGGGGTGGGAAAACAGAAATTTTAACATGGTATCAGAGCTTGAGTGCTGAAGGGCAGTTTGGGACAGCAAAAGAGAAAAATTACAGCTGCTGATTTTTCACTCAGAAAATTCCAGCAAGCTGATTTTTCATAAACAGCAGGTTTTATCTTTACTACAGCAGTGCTATTTTCAGTTTTAGGACAGCAGGATGTCATTGGGATTGAGGGTGGAGATAGGTTGGATGGGCATACAAATTACAGCGTTTGGAAGGAGAGAATGCATAGTATCTTTGAGGAGGCAGAAGTCTGGGATATCATGGTGCATACCACTCAGACCCCTGTTGTTGTGCCTACTGATGCTACTCAGTTGGCTGCTTATAATAGAAAGAACAACAAGGGTAAGAGGCTGATTCTAGACGGAATCAAAGACCATTGCATTCCTCATGTGAGAGGAAAGAGCAATGCCCATGAGATGTGGACAGCATTGTCCAATCTCTACCAGAGTACCAATGAGAACCGAAAAATGGTCTTGAAGGAGAAGCTGAAGAACATTAAGATGGGCAATGATAGTGCAGCTGGATATCTCACTAAGATTACTAATGTGAGAGATGAGTTGGCAGTGATTGGAGAGGCCATTCCACCCACTGAGTTGGTGCGAATTGCGGTAAATGGCCTCTCCCGTTCATGGATGAACTTTGTTGATGGGGTTTGTGCACGTGAGACCCTTCCCACATGGGAGAGGTTTTGGGATGATTGCATTCAGACAGAGATTAGGGAAGGTCAGCTTGGGGCAGCCAAGCCAGTTGAGCAGGATGAGGATGTCGCACTGGTGGCAGGAGGCAAGAAAGGCAAAGGGAAGAAGCAGGCTTCCACAAGCAGTGGTGGGGGCAAAGGCAAAGGTAAAGGTAAACATGTAAACACACAGAAGGACTATTCCAAGGTGAAGTGTTGGAATTGTCAAAAGATGGGACACTATGCAGTTGTGTGTCCGGAGAAGAAGAAGAAGAAGGGGAAGGACTAGAGTTTGGCAGCATCAGCAGAGATTGAGGACTTTGCAGGTCGTTTTGACCGGGAGTTTGCGTTCACTATGTGTGAGTCCTCTAGTGCAGGATCACCTGCCATACAGGTTCAGAGGGAGCATGCTTTTCCCTCGATTAGCGGAGCATCTACAGGTATCTGGTATGTAGACAGTGGGGCTTCACGTCATATGACAGGAGTCCGTGAGTACTTCTCGGAGCTTTCAGAGAGTGGCACTGATATTGAGGTAGTACTCGGTGATGACAGAGTTGTTAAGAGCAGTCGGGGTGGGGACACTGACATTTCAAAGGGAGTCCAAACCTCCCTTGAAAGTGACAGAGGTTCTTTATGTGCCAGGGATGAGGAAGAACCTCAAATCTGTCTCAGCTTTGGAGGACAGAGTATATGAGGTACTGTTCAGGGGAGGACAGGTGTTGATGTATCCTAGGGGCGCTCCAGCTGAGTCAGCTAAAGTGATAGGTGTACGCCATGCAAAGGTGTACAAGTTTGCATTCCAGCCCCTTTTGGCATTGAGTAGTAGTACTGACAGCAGAGCTAGCAGTTCTGAGTAGTGTGAGATTTGGCACCGCAGGATGGGACATATGTATCAGGGAGCCTTGAGGACCTTGCGGGAGATCACTACAGGTATGCCATATTTCAGTACTGATCACTTAGATACTTGTAGAGGATGTGCTATGGCCAAGTTTGCCAAATCCCTTTTTCCCAGCAGTGACAGCAGAGCGACTGGGATACTTGATTTGGTACATTCTGATGTGAGCGGTCGGATGTCTCATGTTTCCTTGAGTGGATATGAGTATTATGTTTTATTCATTGATGATCACTCCAGGAGGACCTCGATTTATTTCTTGAAGATCAAGAGTGAGGTCTTCAAACGGTTTCAGGAGTTCAGAGCTCTTGTGGAGACACAGACAGGTCGAAAGATCAAGTCCCTGAGGTCGGACAATGGAGGAGAGTACACCCTTGGAGAGTTTGTTGACTATTGTGCGGAGGCAGGCATTTGGAGGGAGTTCACTGTTCCTTACAACCCCCAGCAGAACGGGGTTGCGGAGAGGAAGAACAGATCCATCATAGGGGCTGCCAAAGCCATGTTACATGATCAGGGGTTGCCATTGTTTTTGTGGCTAGAGGCCTGCAACACAGCTGTGTTTACTTGCAGAACAGGAGTCTGCATCGTGCCTTGGGGGCACATGACTCCGGAGGAGGCTTTCTCTGGGAAGAAGCCTGATATTGGTCATCTTCATATCTTTGGATGCATTACATACTCCTATATACCCAAGGAGAAGAGGACCAAACTAGAGGCCACCGCAGAGAAGGGTATCTTTGTGGGCTACAGTGAGACCTCAAAGGCCTTTCGGATTTACATTCCTGCACAGAGGAGAGTTGTTGTCAGACGGGATGTGAAATTCGAGGAGGACAGGGCCTTTAGGAGATCACGGGAGTTGGAGTATCTGGATCAGCCAGACCCTCAGCAGCAGTTGAGTCAGTCGCAGGGATCCAGTGGGCAGGGATCAGGAGGATCAGGAGGATCTGGAGGTACATCTATAAGGATGTCAGGTCCATCAGTGAGCAGTGGCTCACTGAGCCAGAGGGGTGGTGCTCTGAGCAGGTCACAGAGCAGTTCACTAGGGAGTCCATTGATGGACAGTTCACACGGTACCTCAGCTTCTACAGGTTCAGGTGCAGGCAGGAGGACAGCAGACAGACAGTCAGGAGTTCAGGCTACTGATGGTGATGAGGAGGAGGAGTTTCATTCTCCTATGGGAGAAGCATGCTCAGGGAAGAGGAAGCCCAAGTGGCTTCAGGACACCTTGAGAGATGCCACATCTGTTGCTGAGCCGAAGAGGCCGGTCAGAGAGAGTAGACCACCTGAGAGGTTTTGTAGCTATATGTCGATGGTTACCAGCATCCTTGACTCTGAGCCTTCTAGCTATGAGGAGGCAGCTAGCCAGCAGGTCTGGAGAGAGGTCATGTAGGATGAGTATTCTTCTATCATGAAGAATGATGTTTGGGAGGTGGTGCCGAGGCTTGAGGGCAAGTTCGTGGTTACTTCCAGATGGCTTTGCAAGGTAAAGCATGCTGTAGATGGCAGCATTGAGAAATTCAAAGCGAGGTTTGTGGCTAAAGAGTTCTCCCAGGTAGAGGGAGTTGATTATGAGGAGACCTTCGCTCCCGTGGCTCGATATACTTCGATTCGCTCCATTATATCGATAGCAGCAGAGATGGGTTGGAAGATCCACCAGATGGATGTGAAGACCGCATTTCTCAATGGCTTCATAAAGGAGGAGGTGTACATTGAGCAGCCACAGGGCTTTGAGGTGCATGGGAAGGAGTCCCATGTGTGCAGACTGAAGAAGGCCCTTTATGGCCTGAAGCAAGCTCCCAGAGCTTGGTACTCCATGATAGACACTTATCTGCAGGGGATGGGTTTCACAAAGAGTGAGGCAGATCCGAAACTTTACTTTATCATGATAGGTGAGGAGCCTCTCATTCTGGTGCTGTATGTGGATGTCTTGGTCATTACAGCTGTAGAGAGACTCATAGAGCACTGCAAGAGAGATCTTGCGACGGAGTTTGAGATGAAGGACATTGGCTTGATGCATTACTTTTTGGATTTGGAGGTGTGGCAGGAGGAGGGCCATTTCTTCCTAGGGCAGGGGAAGTATATTGTGGACATCCTTAGCAGATTCCACATGGAGGATTGTAGACCCATGTCGACACCGATGATCACCAACTGGAAGAAGCTTCATGCTTCGGATTCCGAGTTGGTGGTTCCCACATTGTACAGGCAGTTGATTGGTTCCTTGATGTATTTGGTCAACACTAGACCAGATATCTGTTTTGCAGTCAACACGATGAGTCAGTTTATGTGT
>APFE030115972.1:195037-206368 GCA_000404065.3 Pinus taeda | reverse complement strand
TTTTATTTCTGCAATTTCCAGGATTCTGTAAAATTTCCAGAATTTGTGTTTTCAGCAAATTTATTTTTTTCAGCTTGTTGAATGTATGGTTATGGGAAAGGGCATTTAACTACATGGGAGAAATAAGGAGAAACTGAAAACTAGGGTGGGAAAACAGAAATTTTAACATGTCCTTCATGCAAGGACCATTCTTGATGACTAAGATATAGAAGTATTTGATGCTTTTGTGTTATGATTCAAACTATTATGAGAAGTATGCTCTCAGACAAAGAATGTTATGATGATATCCTATCTCCTGTTCCCAAATGAACGTGAAGTAACCTTCCTCAATGGAGGAAGGAGCATTTTTGTAGTTATTTTAGGACTTGAAGGGGCATGAATAATATACTCATGATTTTAGATTGAAGAAAGCTCTATATTGACTCTAGTAGGCCCTCTAGCCTTAGCATGCTTGGGATGATTAACATCTGATGCATACCCTGACCTCTTCATAATTGAAGGTATGCCTTTGATATTTGGTTTTATATGTTGACAATTCATTTGTGACAGGGTCAAGATCATCTCAACATTCAGTTTGATTTGGCTCTTGAAACCAAGATGAACCACTTCATGAGATTAGAAGTGTAATAGAGAGATGACGAGGACTTCCTTTTCAAGGTAAGTATAATGTCTAAGACTTGACATGATGATTTACACTAAGCAATTGAGATATCCTCCCACGATGAGCTGATAAATAGATGGATTCTTGATTTGTAGTATGTTCTTTGAGCCATATAGAGCCTGTATATGTATATTGCAATGTTGCAAAGCTGGTATTGGGATACCTAAACAATGTAGTCATTCATGAAATACTTGAGACACACTACCAAATACTTGAGACTTTATGGATACTCCGATGTTGTGAATATTGTTGACTGGAAGAGCACATCTGAACTCTGCCTTAGGTCTACATTGGTTTCCTGGATGATTTCTTAGCATAGAAATTTGTTGCTTTGAGAGGCAGCATGCATTTTTGCTAGCATGATTGAATGAGATAAAATATGGTTGAGAAATCTATTTGAAGAGTTGTTTGAGCATATGTTGGGCATGTCTATGATATACTAACATATTGTGGGATCTGACATGCAGATAATCTTGTGCTCCATGACACAGTAAAACACATTGAGATTATATATCACTATATCTGGGATATGGTGCAGAAAGGAGCAATGGGACTCCATCACATTTTGTTTAATAAGCAGGAAAACAATTGGATCCTTGTGTTGCAACATGTGAGCTTGTGGTTGACCCGATATTCTCTATGTGTCATGCACTATGGCCATGACTAACAACTGTAAGCCTAATGGAGGCACTAATGAGATTAAGGGGTCTCAAATGATCAAGGACATTGAGCTATGCTCTTTCCCCCTGTTTGAGCTTCTAAGGAAAGGAATTGAGTCGAAGAGCTCTTGGGGTTAAGGGAACTGTGGACAATAGGGTAGTCTATGATCCTTACCGTCCATGGTAAGTCGTATCTTGCCTATTGTCAGACAATAGGATACACTGTGATCATTTCCTTTCATGGCAAGTAGTATCATGCCTATTGTCACTTATAGGACTTGTCATAGTATACACCAGTTGGCATCCTACCCACAAGCTGGGCTTGTTGGGATTGCCACCCATATGGCCAATGGGTGAGGATACTTGAGATTGTATGTGATACTTACCATTTATGGTAAGTGGTATCCTACTCAAGAGATGGGACGCAGGTGTTCTACCACTGATTCTTGAGGGTCAAGATGGGAAAATCAAAAAACAATAGGATAGATTGTGATCCTTACCTCTCATGGTAAGTGGTATCCTGCTTATCGCCAGACAATAGGATAAAGTGTGATCCTTACCTTTCACAGTAAGTGGTATCCTGCTTATTGTCCTTGAATATAGGGTGGTGGATGCAGCTACCCTATGATGATTCTTCTTCTTTAGATAGAGACATCATTGTTTAGCTGATGATAAAAAATGAGAAAAGTTGAGACAATATGTGATGAGATGGATGTCTTGTTGATGCAGCTGAGATGAAAGTCATGAGACTCAACCTAAAGACTAGTAGGGTTTGGAGGATTGATATCCCCTACTTTTTGGTTATGAATTCTTCTTCTTCTATGAGACTAGCCAAGATATGATGATGATGCAATTGTCTGCCTTCTTATATTGGGACATTTCATCTAATATGAGACTTATGATGAAGATGGAAATTCCTCCCTAGTTGAGAGGAAGTGTCGAAATTTGGACATCTTTGGGATGAATTTCCCCAAATGGAAACCCCACTACCCTAAGGGAAGCTAATATTTCCCCAAAAGAAGAATCAAAATTGTACAAAGGAAGTTATATGTGGAAAATTAATTATTAAAGAGGAATGTAATTAAATATTATTAAGCTATACTCAAATCAAAGTTATTCCCTCCAAAAATTAAAAGTCAGCCTCACAAAAGGGGAACCCATCAAATTATATAAATTAACCTTCAAGTCTCATTCACCATCACTGAGTGAATTGTATGGATTGTAGGCTTTATTCTGAGGCTCAATATTTTGTTATATGGTGCACATATCAATGTGGCTCGTAGATTTTGTTCTAAGGTTCATATTCTCTGTTCTAGAGGTTTGCTATAATTCTACAGTGAATCAACTGTTTTCTCCTAACGACTCAAATCCTCATTCTCTATGCTTTGCATAGTTCATTAACTCATATTCTGTGGCACACAATATTGTATGGTTCACATGGTTTATAAGGTTCACACTTTGTGGAATGCAATTTTTATATAGCTTCCATAGTTTATAAGTGGCTCACTTTACTCATAGTGACATTAGAGGCATCACATTCATTACATAGCAGAGGCACTGCAATTACACAAGCATCACATCTCATTGTAGCTCACTCTCTAGATTGTTACTTTCAGTGGTTCATATTGACTATCAGCGAATCACATTCTATGGTCTGCATTTGTAATGGATTGTATTTGTTATTACATAATGGCATATTCATAATGGTTTGATTATACACACAACTCACATACCTGTAAACCTGTAACTCATATCATTTCCATGGATCGATACATTTTCATAGTGGTTCAAATTACAAAGGCTTGTATCTATTAACACATGGCTCGTAGTTATAACAGATCAAGCTATGACTCGATATTTTTTTGGCACGAATTCATTATAGTGGCTCGCTCTTCTTGTTGTAATTCACATATGGTATCTCTGGCATCAATGACATCACATATGAGGTTTGAAATCCTTTCATTACTTTGTATACCCTATTGTTTGTATCACATTATAGTGGCATTTCATCTCTGTGCAATTGGTGCTATCATTGCTATATGTGGCTCTATATGGCATCACACATCACTTTATGAGGTTCACTTATAAAATTGATTGCATATCATTTTATGTGACTCATTTATATCACTATAACCGTACAAAAATTATTTGTAGCCCACTTGTCATATCTAGGCTTTCTTTATATTCATAGAATGCACTATACTTTGTCATGGCCGTAATCCTAACTTTACAATGTCTATAACCTTGTTCCTATACGTTAATTATGTGTGAATATTGATGATAGCGGTCTAGTTCATATGACAAAGAGGTTTTCTATGATGTGTGTATAAGGTGGCAGTGACCTTGCACTAATTAGATGGCGGTGACCTTACTCTTCTTATAATGGAAATGACTTGTTATGGATACATGATGACAACAAATCTACATGGCAATGATACTATAGTGATATATGATGTATATAATAGTGGCCTTGCTCCATGATGACCTAGTATGTATAGTAGTGACTTGATATATGTGACAATGCTCAATGATGATATTGTTTCTAGCAACAATGATATGAAAAAATCTTTGATATTGTTTCTAGCAATAATGATATGGAAAAATATTTTTTGGACTCATTTGGTTATCGAAAGTCAGTTCACAATTGAAGTTGTGAATTGACATGGATTGGCCCTGGGAAGCTTGATGTAATGATGTATCTCACTATGGATGTACTTTGTATCTCAACTGAAGAATTGATGAATATCTAATAGAAGAATAATTTGGTTGGGTTGTCCCCCTTGTGGGGTTTTTCCCTGGTCTCTGACCTAAATCCCAATGGCCTCTTTGCTCATGATTTTCTTCTGTTGTTCCTTTATGTTCCACTGTAATTTTGATGTTATTTTTATTTCTACATAATTTCTAATGACATTAATATGTTATAAGGTGAATGTGATATATAAATGATGAAAAGTTTAAAATGCAATTATCTACAAAAAAGAACAATCAAGCCCTAAAAAATAATATTAGAAAGATATGTTATTTCAATATTTTGGCTAAATATCATTACATATCAATGAACACCATCCTTCACTTTATATAATAGCCATGGAAATTGAGCTTCTTGTTTTTGGAATGATATCAATTAAGACGAATTTATGCTAAGTCTTTAACTTGACTTGGTTTGTTAAATTCATCCTTGCTAATGTTAACTTAAGAAGAATCAATTTCTCCATTTCGGCAATGATGTCCGTTCATAACCTTACCTATTAAATGATTAAATTCTCTTTAGAGTTATTTTAGCCATCTTCTTCTTCAAGATATTTCTTCCTATTTCCTCTATTGGTTGACTGAAATTCCTTGTCTTCTTGTAATTGGATTGTAGTATCTTGTCTCTCTTCCAAGATTTATTTGTCTTAGAGACATTGTTGGTCATTGATATGTAAACCTCAGTGGATATTACACTTATATGGTTTATTTCAACATATCTTATAATTTTTTTTCAAAATCTTTGTTATGAAATGTTTACTTATAATTAAAATTTAATATTACAAGTTTAGTATGACATGAATGAAATAAAATAACCTAAACCAAAAAAATACCATACCTTCCACATATTGAACACAAGATGTACCCTTGGGAATCCAATAGTGGAAAACCCAACTAAAAGGTAACGACTATGCCTTGCTCTTTTTCTTCTTAGATACATAATGCAAATTCAAATAAAGATGAACTTGTTATGGAGCTACTAAAGACATTGTGGCCTATATAGCTGCTAGAAGGATTTTACTTCCTCTCATATACTCATAATAACTCACTTCTTTGGGCCACTCAACCATGAATATCAAATCAATACAAGAATAAATGGGCATACTTGAATAGGTATGCATAGAGCTTGATGTTGAATAATCTAGGGAAGTTAGCATTAGATAGATTCTTCTATACTTGATAACAATTTGTGAAATTCTTTTATCATTTATCTTATCTTGATCTTCTTATTATTATGAGTGTGTGTGTTTACTTCATCAAATTGCTACCAAAAAAAGGAGACAAGAACACAAGGAGTCGGCATTCTTCTAGGGCCAAAACCTCTCCCTCTTGGAGAGGAAAACCTACACATAATTCTTCTTATAGAGATTCCAATTGACTAACACCAAGACCATGACTCTTGACCTACTAGGCCACTCCAAGACCAAGTCACCAATCCTCTTCTTATTGTTGGATCACCATCAACGCTGCTGCTTCTCCAAGGTCATCATTCATTCACATTCACTGAGATATTCATCACAATAACAAGAACATAAATACTGCACCATATCTCCATCTTCTCTTAGATCATTACTGCACTTCTCACTGAGATCATTATCATGTTGATTAGGCTTCCATGCTGAGATATATATGTGAACACTTCACCGAGGTCTTCATTATGATCTTCCATCATAGTTGTCACTGTGCCGAGATTATGACTATGTTTTGGCATACCAAGAGTGTATAACAGTGAGATCATAATCATGCCGAGATTGTGACTTTATTTGGATAATGATGTTTAGTGTGTATACTTGAGTGTTTCTTGCACTAGGATCCTTATCATGATAGATATGGCAAGAATGTACTAGTATACCAAGACTGTGATCATGATGATTATCTGAAAAAACAAAGATACTGTACCCATTGAAATACTTGTACTTATGTGCTCAACCACAATACTGTACTCATGTACCTTGTCTGAGATACTGTGCCCTGTCAGAAGTTTCAGAGCAATCCAAAGTTGTGTTTCCTCCGGTGACCCCAGCGGTGTATTTGTAGTAGTCACGTCTCCATAAATAAGTCGACATTACAGTGTGAAGCATTGTGTCTATTTATTGAGCCGACATGAGTGAATCTAATTCTTTTTAGGCTGACATGACTGATTTTGTACTTTGATTTCCAAGCCGACGTGACAAGAGGATGGTGCTTGTCATTTGGAGGGCTACTAGACACTAGATTGAACCACTTTCATTATATAGATTCTCAAGTAGAGCTCTTCAATATAATGTTGACTCTTTGACTTTCCTATACCTATGGAATGAGCAAGAAACTCATTCATATTATTTATAAAAATAATAAATTTTTTTCTTGACAAGTACACAGATCAAAATTACATTGACAAATACCGAACCTAGTTACCCTTTTCTTCAACACTCCCTCTTAAATAGGGAGGTATTTACAATGGTACTTGGTTATTTTCAATTTGAATAATTTCTCATAAGAAGAATCTGATTGGTAATCCCATTTGTATAACATCATAATGATCAACATTGTCATAGTGCAAGGCCTTGACCAACAACTCCATCTCTCCATGAGACCATGAGCTACAATGTTGTCAAGACCAATGATTTATAGACACCTTCATCATTTTATCTCAAGGTACATACCCACCCAGGTGTTCAGTGAGTATGACCTTCTAGGACTATTCTTATCTTGGGTTCCCATCCCTCAAAGAATAATGGTCCTCTTTCCTACTCTTATCTTGGATGCCCTACACGTCCTCGAAGAGTATCAGACGCCATATGATTACCCAATCCTCCCATTCTTACTTCCCAAGTGAAGACAAGAATGTTGTGTCTATCATGTGTCTACATTTTCATTCATGGCCTTCATCTAAACTTAAGGCTGTTAGTCCTAGTCTAGTGCATGACACATGAAATGGAAAAACACAATTTTCACTCCTTTGTAATAAGGGGTGATCTAATTCAAATTCCCTCTTGATCAAGGACCTGTTAGAGCTCCCTCTTAGCTAGGGACTCTTTTATACATCAACAACTTCTTCTTCGTGGGTTCTTCAGCTGCTTGATCAAATTTTCTCTTTGATATCATGAAATTTAGTTGTGCTTCTTCCTTGTAGGGAAACAACCATTGATCACTTTCCTTCTTATTCCGTCATGTCATTCCTTTCTTCATAGAAAGTGGCCTTCTTGGTATACATCTAGAACTTTCTTCATATGGCTACTTCTTTTCTCTCCATGCTTCTTTTAGGAGTTTCCATCCATTGCATGAATGCTGGTTGTACTTGTACTTATAAGTCTTGTTCTAGTAGCCCTACATGAACTCATCCAGATATTATTCAAGAAATTAAATCATTCCTTACGAGATGGTTCTTCATCATGACATATTCTTGAAGGTATCAACATCTTGCACACTTATTAACATATCTACCAAATATATCCATTTTCAAGGGTCTTCATCTTTGTCAGACTTTCATTAGAGTCTTTATATCTTTCTAGCAGATTTCCTAGTCAAATCTTCTTTGTCTTTTGGATGTTGATTTCTTTAATTAGGGTTGCATATGTCATGATCTCTTCCTTCCTCACACATTTCCTTCCTGTGTGCTCTCAATTAGAGTTTCTTAATTGTAGTCAACCACCTCATACTTCATATGAGGACATATTATGTTGATTTCATCTAGTGTGTATTATGTATTTTCACATACTTTTAGAGGAGGAGATCCTTTTTCTCTTGACCATTCCTTTCTTCATAGAAAGTGGCCTTCTTGGTATACATCTGGAACTTCCCTCATATGGCTACTTCTTTTCTCTCCATGCTTCTTTTAGGAGTTTCCATCCATTGCATGAATGCTGGTTGTACTTGTACTTATAAGTCTTGTTCTAGTAGCCCTACATGAACTCATCAAGATATTATTCAAGAAATTAAATCATTCCTTATGAGATGGTGCTTCATCATGACATCTTCTTGAAGGTATCAACGTCTTGCACACTTATTGACATATCTACCAAATATATCCATTGTCAAGGGTCTTCATCTTTTTCATACTTTCATCAGAATCTTTATATCTTTCTGGGAGATTTCCTAGTCAAATCTTCTTTGTCTTTTGGATGTTGATTTCTTTAATTAGTGTTGCATATGTCATGATCTCTTCCTTTCTCACACATTTCCTTCCCATGTGCTTTCAATCAAAGTTTCTTAATTGTAGTCAACCACCTCATACTTCATATGAGGACATATTATGCTGATTTCATCTAGTGTGTATTATGCCTTTTCATATGCTTTCAAAGGAGGAGATCCTTTTTCTCTTGATCATGCTTCTCAAGATAGAAGTAATGATCCATGTTAACTGCAACCATATGACATGCCATTATAATATTAAACACAATAATACATACCTTATTTTACCTTTAGGTCATCGAGGCTTCTTCCAGCAGCTTCCTTAATTGAAGAGATCTTCAATCCCTTGATCTGCTTCATGTCATCACATCATTATCCCATGAATTCCATAAGTTGGAGTTCCTAATGAAACACTTGCTCGCTCTCTAGATTAATGAACCCTCCAATGAGGATTCCTTCGGAGAATCATGAGGATCTTGCATATCCCTATATAGTAGATGTTTCCTTTTTTCCTTAATGTATGATGAGCCTTTTCCTGGATGACATTTTTCTTTTTCTTCAAGGTTCAGTGAGATACCCAAGAGCTATGTTTGACTGCCATGGATTTTGTCCCTTTTTCCTTCATGATATCCATGGTGATGTCATGAGCTCTCGCTTCTAATTATTTCATGATGCCATGATGCATCTTATTATCATTTTCATATCTTATAAAACAAGATATAGGAGCTTATGATAGTATCCTTTTGTGAGGGATACTATCTTACTCATAGGAGAGATTTGATTCTCCCTCTTTCCTTGGCCCTTTTCTTTAGCTTCCTCCATCTTTCAGTGATATGAACTTCCAAAATCTTTCTATATCTTTGAATATTAACTATACTTATTTTTGTCTTTGCCTGAGGACCAACCTCACCTATCTTTTCAACACATGGTTTAATTCTTTCATCCTTTAATACTATAGGCTGCAACTTGTCTTTCTCTATCTATCATAGAGACCACAAATTTCCGGGCGAGGTAACCTTATTTTTTCATTGATATTTGTTACCTTGCTCATCAATGATGACTAGCTTCTTATAATCTTTCCTACATATTCATGAAGTAATTCCTTCATTTCTTGATACCTTTACTATTGTGTAGGTCTAAGTGACCTTCTTTACTTTAATTTTCGAGAGTATATCTAGCATTTCATATATCTCTCTTTATGTCTCCTCTTATGCTATTTAGGTATGAGAGGACATTTTGAGTGATATCATATGAATCCTATGAATCTCTTGATGGATTCAAACAATATTTGACCTTTATAGACCTTTTCATAGATATCAATGATTTCTCTTTTCTATGAGGATTATGACAATCTTCATTCTATGCAAGGAATTTCGATTATCTAACTGATTTATAAATCCACTTGCAATCATGAAATCATATAACCAAATCTGATTATAAAATTGAAAGATACTTACTTCGTGTGTGAAGAGGAGATCTCCACCTTGGTGCTTCTTTTCCTTGAGCTGCCCATCATTAGTATCCTTTCATCACAAATTCCTTGGAGACCTTCTAGCACCATGACATTAGTGGTCTTGACATTACTGAAACTGCTTCATGATGTTCCTAATTCATCTTTAAGGTATTTTTGACTTCAACATATTGTTGACATGCTAGTGATACTATGTTCTGATCTAAACATCATGCTTATTGAGATCATATTCATAGACAAAATTTGAGACTGTGACAAGTATATTGATATGGTACTGCACTGAGACAGTCATGTCTATGTGCATAGAGTTGTGTAGAGATGACATGTAGAGAGAGACCAAACTCGTCACTGAATAACATAACTAAATTGTGGGTGGCACTGTATAGAGAGACTATCTCATCGCCGAAACTTCCTTGATGTAATAACTATACTGAGATAATGATGTAATGATGGATTGTGAGAGGTATTCCTTGGATTACTTCTACTATATCTATCTATCTATCTATCTATCTATATATAATATTATATTATATATATATATATAATATATCTACCTGAGACTATCTTTTATGGCATGGAGAAAATTTAGTGATCAAGAAGTGAGGATCACTGATATACTCCATCAAACTAAGCATGAGTTGAGTGCATGACTATAGATACTGAAGTTGATCCTCTATGACTATTGTAGACCTGCTTGTTGTATACTTGCTCCTTTAATCCTTTCAACCTTCTTTGATGTCCTTGAAGACAAATCCTTGTATGTCTCTTTTTCTTCCCTTCATTTGACTTCAACACCTTAGCTATGATACCATGTTGAAGAATCTAGGGCAATTAGCATTAGATAGATTCTTCTATACTTGATAAAAATTTGTGAAATGATTTTACCATTTATCTTATCTTGATCTTCTTATTATTATGAGTGTGTGTGTTTACTTCATAAAAATTCTACCAAAACAAAGAGACAAGAAAACAAGGAGTTGGAATTTTGCTAGGGTCAAAACCTCTCCCTCTTGGAGAGGAAAACTTGCACATAATCATTCTTATAGATATTCCAATTGAAGAACACCAAGACCATGATTTTTGACCTAATAGGCCACTCCAAGACCAAATCACCAATCCTCTTCTTACTTTTGAGATAATAATCAACAATGCTGCTTCACCAAGGTCATCATTCATGCACCTTCAATGAGATATTCATCACAATAATGAGAACGTAATTGCTGCACCATACCTCCATATTCTCTTAGATCATTACTGCAATTCTCACTGAGATAATTATAATGTTGATTAGGCTTCCATACTGAGATATATATGTGAACACTTCATCAAGGTCTTCATTATGATCTTCCATCATAGTTGTCACTGTGCCGAGATTATGATTGTGTTTTGGCATACCGAGAGTGTATGACAGTGAGATCATAATCATAAAGAGACTTTGAATTTATTAAGGAATTTAGACTTCTGTGATCCATAACATTGTTTAGAGAGTCTTCGGCGAAATCACATAAATAATAATTTGTCAACGCGTTTCGAACCAACCAGTGTGGTTCATCGTCAGGACAAGTTGAAGAACCAAATCCAGCTTAGCAAGTTAAATAGTCTTAGCAGAGATTACAACGGCTAATTAACGACTAATTTTGACTAAGAGACCCAGGTCAAAAATTGAAACTAAAATTAAT
>APFE030115972.1:129160-177010 GCA_000404065.3 Pinus taeda | reverse complement strand
AGGTTTCCCCCTCAAAGAGGCTGAATTCTAAGGCGTTGATCTATCTTTTCTATCTTTTCTTGAACTGGTTTCATAACACCAAACTACTCAAAGAATGGAAACAATTTAACTCAATCATTAGTAATACTGAGAACCTACAAGGATTTAGCACACCAGAGGTGACAACTGGTTAGAAGACAATAACTAATACAGTTCCGACTGAAGGAACTAGCAGCCCACCCATGACTCAAAAGGATGTAGAGATAATCCCTGAGAATCCATTCGATGAAATTGTTCAAGATATAGAAGAAATACCACCCTTGGTTGTCTTCTACAGCCCTAAGCATAGGGTTGTAATCAAGAGACAAAGGAAAAAGAGGAAACTTGATCAATCTTCT
This sequence comes from Pinus taeda, assembly GCA_000404065.3. Classification (NCBI taxonomy): domain Eukaryota; kingdom Viridiplantae; phylum Streptophyta; class Pinopsida; order Pinales; family Pinaceae; genus Pinus; species Pinus taeda. Next base: position 176,633 of record APFE030115972.1, on the reverse strand, counting down.
CTTTTGCCTTCACAAATGGAGATAAAAAAACATGGTATGGAGAGAGGAAGTCAACCCTTCTGAAGATCTCACTAAACTCTCTCAGTATGCTGGAGCATACACAACAGCTACTATGGACAAAGCATCGAAGGTAAGCAACTTGCTTAAAGAAAAGGATCAAGCAATTATTTTGCTAGAGACACAGGTACAAGAGAAGCAACAGAGGATAGAGTAGTTGGAACAACAGTTAGCAGCTCAGAGGTAGTCCAATGAGCAATTGCTCAAAGAAAAACAAAGGATTGATCAACATGCAATTCATAAACAATAGGAACTATCTCAAGCATTGAGCAAGCTGTGATCATTAAACGAACAATTGAGCAAATCAAAAGAAGAACAAATCACTAAACTGTCATTGCAAATAGAAAGGTTCAAATAATATTCCCAAGTGGGAGAATTCAGATCAAAGGCTCTCCAAATTACAAAAGCATTATCTAATCAGTTGAGCTTATTATGTCATAATATCTCTCTCGTTCTTCCCTTATGTGAAATCTCATTAGCTATGATTGATAAGTCAGTTGATGCAAGACATAAATTGGAGCAAGTAGATGAAATATTAAGAGTTTCTCTCTTGGCAAGAAACCAAAGAAGGAAAAGCTGCAAATCTACCCCAAATTCTGGAATCACATAAAGAAATCTTATTCCTTGAATGGTCTCAACTAATGAAAGCAGAAAGGGTGACATCAAGATGTAGATCAGCAACTAGTAATCTGGTTGAATTGATTAATGACACTCTTTTTTTATCAAATTTAATCACAGAGTGTATTCCAGGGAAACTTCCATCAGTGAAAGCACTAGAGTAGACATGGAAACAGGAGCTGGAAAAGAGGGAAAGATTGATCGCAGGAATTCAAACTTTAACATGGGAAACCTTTTGGTTCTTCCTTGTTAAACCATATAGTCAACGAACAGTGATGAAATGCCTCACCGATGCAATCGGTTATATGATTCCCGAAATTACTGATGCCACATACACTGCCTAGTTACATTCGCGTATGAGTCATATTCCAGAACTGCAACTGATGCTTACCATTTTCTAGCTCAAGCCATAAGATAGTCAACCAAAATAGTGAACCATTCTGACCGACTGCAAGCATGCCTATTTTAGGGAGATTTTCATATATTTGTGATTTGGTTATACCAACACATTGCATTTTTATTTCATATTTTGTTAGTTTAGATAGTATTTATAGAACCTTTCATGTTTTTAGAAAGGGTCCTAAAATTTTGTATTAAGACTTGGATTGGAAGTTGCACTATTGTGCTTCTGATATATATTTTTTAATAAAACTGGAATAGAATTCCGAGTTTTAATGAAGAATACTTTTATGTGATATGCACTATTGCTTCTTGTAAAAGTATTTCCAAGTTTAAAGGCGAGATCTGAATGCAATTCATATCGGAAGAGACTCAAATACATATGGTACTACTATCTATGTTTTTGATTCATGCTTTTATGTGAATCAACATTTACTTGTTTTGCTATTATTGATATATGTATATGCTTTCACAACAATTCTTTGGCTTATCACTATTGAATGTCTAAGAGTTGTTAGTTTTCATACATATATGTGTCAATGATATATAAAATTAGTGTAATAATGTTTTAATTATTACTTTGTTCAACTACTTAAAAAAAGTAATTATCATATGAATGAATATTTTTGTTTATAAGTAGAGTCATCTATATACCTACTAGTCAATAAGAATCATCAAAAATTACACTAGGAGAAAGACTTCTCGAGATAGATTAGTTATTTATATTGTTGCATTTTAGAATGAATCTTCCATCGTTCCCATTAGATATTAGAAAACCAATCACTTATTCATCCCATTTATAAATCAATTGGGAAACTGGTCCCATTATATCCAGTCAGAGCCACCACACCAAACGGAAAAGCAGCTGCCTTTAAGGTCTAGACCGGGTGGTTTTTCCCGATGTTGATGCAGTGATTTTCGAGGCATCAACACTTCCATACTGAGATATATATGTGAACACTTCATCAAGGTCTTCATTATGATCTTCCATCATAGTTGTCACTGTGCTGAGATTATGATTGTGTTTTGGCATACCAAGAGTGTATAATGGAGATCATAATCATAAAGAGACTTTGAAATTATCTGGAGAACGATGTCTAGTGTGTATAGCTGAGAGTTTCTTGCACCAGGATCCTTATCATGATAGATAAGCCAAGACTGTCCTGGTATACCAAGACTGTGATCATGATGCTCATCCGAAAACATAGAGATACTGTTCCCATCGAAATACTTGTACTTATGCGCTCAATCGAAATACTGTAATCCTGTACCTTGTTCGAGATACTTTACCCTATTCAAAGTCTTATAGTGATCCAAAATTGTGTTTCCTGTGGTGACCCCAACAGGGTATTTATAGTAGTCATGTCTCCATAAATAAGCTGACATTACAGTGTGAAGTGTTTTGTCTATTTATTGAGCCGACATGATTGAATCTAATTCCTTTTAGGCTGACATGACTATTTTTGTACTTCGATTTCCAAGCTGACATGACAAAGAGGATGGTGCTTGCCACTTGGAGGGCTACTGGACACCAGGTTGACCCATTTTTATTACATAGATGCTCAAGTAGAGATCTTCAACATAATTTTGACTCTTTGACTTTCCTAGACCTATGGAATCAGCAAGAAACTCATTCATATTATTTATAAAAATAATAATTCTTTTTCTTGAAAAGTACAAAGATCAAAATTACATTGACAAATATCAAACCTAGTTACCCTTTTCGTCAACACTTGATAGGCGTTGACGCACCAACCCCCGTGAGTGATATTTACACATGGTTATTTCAAATGATATTATGTTATGAAGGGTAGGATACTATCACAAAGAATATTTAGAGAAGTCATCCAAGTCTAGTTTTAAAGCAACCTTTCATTTCATTCCACAATGCATTTGTGACCTCACAATAATGGCACAATGTTTAACAACCAAGTATTTAATATGTTTGGATAGTCATGTAGGACTAGAGTCAGGGTTTTATCATGCCTTAAATTTTGATTATGGTTATGGTTTTGAACCCTGTAGAATATTATTGAAAGTTCACACATGACTAGCTCCATATGTATGAGTAATGGGGCTTGACATGACATCCACTCTGCACCATGGTGGTCAAAAGCCTACGTTAACTTGTGGGAGGCATAACATACTACATATATTCTAATTGAAGTGATATTTGTTCCCTTGGAAATATCATGATGTGTAGAACAATGATGGAGGGTTGTGATCAAATACACTCTAGAAGTTTTAGGATCCAAAATCACCATAACAATTCTTCCCCCTAAAATGGCCCTTGCTTCCCATCCTAGAGATCCTTACCAATTTTTTTCCTAGTTACACTCCAAAGTTCTATATCCCAACTTGTGAATCCATCACTCAAGCAAAATTCCTATGTTTTTATATCAATCACAAGATGCCTAAATTTTCACCTTTGGTCTCCTTAAGATCATGAACCTACATTTTACACTAAAGCACCTCGAGATTACAAGCATGGCCAAATAACCAATGGCATACATTTTATGTTTAACAGTTGGCATTGTTTGGATGGCTAGTGGTTGCAAGTTTGTTGGCATTGATGTCAACTAGATCAACATGGAGGTCTATGGTAGTAGATGTTAGCATTTATATGCTTTATGTGTAAAAATTATGGAGAGTCCTATGATTGTTGCAGTATTTGGTAGACAATCAACCTAGTAGCAAGTTTATTGAAGAAACCATAAAATCATGACTGTGGTGGTTGGGAGTCAAGGATTCCAGGCACAAGAAGAAGAGTCCAAGACAAAATAATGGAAGAGTGTTTGCAACCATTTTTTAGGTAGAAAATGGGCTCAAAGACTAAATTTTACCTTCCCCACTGGAAATTTCTTTGAAATATATTTCCAACGCTATGTGGAAGTCTGCAAATGCCCTCCTAGATCAAGAGTTATTCCCAGTCAAAGTCTGGTAACATAAGTCCATGAAAGAAGAGCTAAAAGGTGATTGGAGGAGTCTTAGCATATAGCCGAAGTTAGAAGCAATTCCAAACTTAATGGAGATGGTGGCAGAACCTAGGAATTTCGTATGGATCAGAACCTTAGGACCTCAAAACTTCATAACCTCAATGTAATTACCGTTTAAGAAATTTCCAATCTAATAACAGGGTAGCAGGGCTGAGTTTTAGACTCCAAATTTTAGGACCTCGAAACTGGGGTAGTAGGAGAAATCAAAATATCAGATCAAGTTGGAATTTAGGGACCTTGGGAGGACAAAATTTCAGAGGGTTGGAGTTTTGGGAGCGGATTATTGTACCCAATATTGGAAAGGTTGGAATATTAGACCTCGATGATTTATTTCAACGGTGGTTTATTCGAAAGGAACCTGATATTGCAAGGGATGAGCTGGAAGAACATCAGAAGGATGAATATCGGAATAGACGAGAACTTCATAGGTTCAGAACTTTGGAGATCATAATCTCGTAAGTTATTAATAATTGATTTCCTTTGAAAGAACTAAGGATTTTAGGAAATAAGAATTACAAATTAATTTGTTGAAAAACCAAGGGCCAAGGGACCCTTTCTCTCTGCTCCAATAGGACACATGGTAGAAACTTATTGTGCCCTCAAGATTTGACATGGAAGATGATATGACAGTATGAAGGACACGTTGCATTTAGTTTTGAAATTTTTTGGTAGCTTAATAGGGAAAATCTAGGTGACACATGTCACCACTAAGGAGATACCATGTGGGATTGATGACATCATCATGACATCATATATGAGGTTAGTATATCAGAGGATGTAGATCTCATAACTCCTCTGCAAATGATATTTGAAAAAGTTACGATGAAAGGGGATTTGATGTTAAGTGGCATTTTGTCGTGGGGACCTAAAGAACCAAAGGCATAGATAAATACATAAGTATATAGGCCCACGGATGGATCCTAAAAGGATTAAAACCTAAGTGTTATACCAATGGTCATAAGAAGTGGTCATATGAGAAAGAAAACAATAAAGGGGGCTAAGCAAGAAGGGGCTAAAGGCATCAAAATTTTGTGATATCGTAACGTATCACTTAATAAAGTTACAATATTCTAAGGCTCCTATATTGCAATACAAAGTGTTAAAGGATGAATGGGTCGATGTCTAGGGACTAAATGTATGCAAAAGAGTTGGTGGCGCAGGAGTAATGCGTTGAAGAATTACTAACTAGGTTTGGTCTTCATAATTATATTTGAGTTACAATGAAATGTATTTATCAAAATAGAGAAAAATATATTCTTATTATTCTTATTATGACTTATTAAAGCATGGGTTTCATGATTGGGTCATCATGTTTCAAGTAAAAGTCCCCATTGATGACTTCTAGATTTTATATTAAGTCATTAGAGTCACTGTCCATTTAATGAAACCCTTCTTGGGCTCTTGAATCACGTAAAAATAGTTATTATTGAGTAAATGAAGTCATTTTTCACCTCCACATCATGTCGGCCCTTACCTGATCAAGTCAACCTACAAGAGGGTAATTCAAACTCTAGAAGAGGCTATATATACAATTCTATTTGATTCATTTGGAAGACACACTCTCATAAGTTCGATATAGAAGAAGGAGAAGCAGAAGAAGAGTGAAATTGTAAGAGAAGAAGGATAATTTATGAAGAAGGATAAAATTCAATTTTTTTGTTTTGTGTCTCTCTCCCACATGTGAGTTTGCTGGGCTATTGCTGGAAGGTCGAAGTACTACATCAGGATCAAAATTCTTCTATTGCTGGGTCGAAGTTCTGTTGCTGGGGAGGTTGAAATTCCGTTGCTGCTTCTAGGTCGAAGTGTTGTTTCAAGATTGAAGTGTTTTATCTAGGTCAATGTTCAATTGCTGCTGCTAGTTGTTGCTGTAGCGTCGAAGTTCTAGGTCAAAGTTGTTGCTGGAAGGTTATCATTTGTAGAAGGGAAGGGCCAACTTGGTGATTGGAGAAAGTACGTGTCTAGGTAAAGAAGTCTTGGGTCATCTCGTGAAACTATTAAAGGAAGATTTGTTGACTAGGTTTTCCCCTAGATAGGGGTTTTTCCCTGGCTGTCTGCCTACATCTAGTGTCTTTGATCTTTGTGTTATGGTATTTGGTAATTTCTTGGTGAACTAAGTTAAAAAGAAGAACACAAGAAAGTTAATAATAACATAATAATATCAAAAGTAATTATCAACATAAAGAAAATATTTCTGCCTTTTTGATTTTCCAACATGGTATCAACGATAGGGTGAATAAGAAGGAAAAGGTAGCCTGAAGATCTATTGAAAGGAGAATAATGAGTTTTATTAAGGGTCATCAAGGAAAAGGATCATATAAGAAGTCAAGACTACCATCTTCAAGAACAATGTCTAACTTAATGAAGGAAGAAAACAAATTAAAAGGAGCACCCAATTACAGGGCATGGAAAAAGAGGATAGATCTCATCCTTGAGAAGAATAAAGTCTTGGATCTAGTTAAAGGAAAGGTAAAGAAGCCTAAAAATGAATCAAGTGATGCAGAAAAGGAAAAATTTAGAGAATAGAGATATTGGCCATGACCCTAATGGTGGATGGAATAAAGGACAACCTTATCCCATATATATCCGACATAGATTCCACACAAGAGATGTATGAGGCCTTATCGAAATTATTCACAATCAAGAATCTTGGTCAAATTGCAAGTTTTAAGAATGAACTAAGAACTATAAATATGACAAAGGAAGATGATCTAGCATCCACCTTTGTAAGAATAGCTCGAATCAGAGATGAACTCTAGGCAATCAATGAGATAGTACCTGAAAAGGATCTTGTAATCACTGCAATTCTAGGATTACCAACATCTTGGGGTGCCTTTTCATCAGGTCTCAACAGTTGGAAGGAAAATACTACATTCGAACAATTATGGAATGCATGTAGTTAAGAAGAAGTAAAAATTTCCTTACTAAGCAACAAAGAGAATGAAGAGGAGAAAATTTCAAATGCCTATTCCACTCATTACAAGAATAAAGGAACCTTTAATAAGTCTAAAGGGCCTAGAAGGAAGGTAGACCTATCCAATATTGAATGCTAAAATTGTCACAATATGGGTGACTATAGAAGCAATTATCCTGAGAATCTAAGAAATAGAAAGAGAAATATGGATCAAGCAAATGTTTCCGAAGAAGGATCTCCAAAGAAGAGCAAGGTTGAAGAAGGATCTCCAAAGTAGAGAAAGGATGAAGAATCATAAATAAAGGGGTTATAATACTAAGTCCCTCTACTATAAGTTTTTGATTTTTTTTATATTTTTATTTTTTAGTACTTATAAGTTTAACATGCTTTGGAAAAACATTGTTGAATTGTTTTTTTAAAGTTATAGTTATCCCCCGAGATTGGATTAAGAGGGATCCCTCACCATTTTTCCAAATATAAATATCTTAATCCTTGTATTATATTTTATATTTGGTTTTCCTTTCCTATCTAAATATGTTTGTATTAGATTCTAATAACATTTCTTTTTATATTTTCCTTGTTTAGGAAAAACTTGCTAATATTCTCAAGGGCTATGGAGAAGATCTCACAAGATTAAGCATGTGCTATTGGAATTGATGTCCTATAAGGTTTTTCTAGAAAACAAATTAAAGTCATGTTTATACCATAAGCCTTGTTATCTTCGTGATAAAGGTATATTCATTCATTCTAATAAGTCTTCTTTACATTACTAACAAGTGTCATGTCTAGGAACTTATTCTTATTTTGGAGATTAATCATTAGATTGAATCTACCCTCATTAAAATCATCATGTTTGTAGAACCCTAAAATTTTCTCTATAAAGACAAAACCTAAGGGTATGTCAATGCTAATATGAAAAAACCTAATCTACTTAGGGTTACTGTTGAAATCTAGAAAATATTATTCTTTTGATGTTTGTGGTTTTGATGGTAATGTCATGTTTGGAGTTTTAGTATTGCTATGGAAACCCTAGTATTTTAGGGTTGGATGGTAATGCATTCCTAGACCTTGAAGTTTTGGTAAATTAGGGTTTATAAGCAAAACCCTTATATATCAAAAGTATTCTCCTAAGAATGAAACCCTAGGTGTATATTTGTCTATCTGATCAAAACCCTAGCCTAATCAAGATTGTTATATGTTTGAATTTAAATGTATTTATTTTTGTGTCTTGGGTTTGTCTAATATATGTTATGATATGCTTGTGTATGATTATCCTAGATATGCATTAATTCTAGGGTTTGTAACTAATCCCTAGTAGAAGTTCAATATTCTAGGATATGGTGATATTGTTTCCATTATGATATCAAGGGTTTACAACAAACCCTAGTAAAATTTGGTCATTTAGTTGAAACCATAGTTTGCTCTGTGATTGGTTTTAATTATTGAAGCTTAGTGTCTCATGTATGGAATGTAAGGTTTTCATTAAATCCTAGTGGCAGTCTAACATATGAATTCTAAATTATTTGGATGCATTGTAGAACTATACTTGTTTGAATTGCTTCTAGGGTTTGAAATATATTATAATAGAGTATTCCATATCTCTCGAAGAAATATTGAGACCTTAGATATAATGAGACTGATATATTGATTAAGTTATTGATGTGATCTAGAGGTTATAACCTAACTCAACCAAAAATTTGAAGTTTAAAAGTAAGTTCAGGTATTTGATGTTTAAAGTATGATGCTTCCATTATGATTATGATATGGTTAAATTCATATATATGTATTTGATTTTACTTTTTATCTAAGTTGTGTAGGTACATAATCTTCAAGATGATGAAGATGTTCATAAGTAAAGTTGATTTGATTGATAAGCATGATGAAGAAATTTATATGAATGATGATGATCAAGATGACTCTGATAAGGATGGAAGCCATAAAATATTCTCTGATGTCATAGAAAGTAGTTGATCACCCTAAGTTAAGAGGGAGCCTAGATAAAATAAAGAGTATATAGCCCAAGTTGAAGAGAGGTCATATTCTAGTCATAATGGATACCGTGAAGAAATTTGGGAATGCATTTAAGGTGTTGCTGAAAGAAGGAAAGAAGGATCTAGTTGTAGAATATGTTGCTGCATGTGAAGTAGGAAAGGAAGTTGTATGATTGAGGAAACTTCTGTCAAGAAGCCTCTAAGTCCTACTGTGATAAATTGTGAAGCAACATCAAGATGATTGAAAAACCCTAAAGGTCTGCGTTTACTTATGTATATTTGAAAGGTTGTTATTGATTGGGGTTTTGATTGTTTAGGTAAATCTCTCGAAGCTTCAAAAGCATGCTCGATGTTACCGATCTATTTGATTGAGAGAGATTTGACGTGTTGAGATATTGTGTATGTCTCAAAGGACATCTAGCTAACATATGAGTTGATGTCTAGTTCCCAATGTAGGGAGGGTGGCGTTGGTCGTAGGGCTCTGACCTTGCATTACACACCTAGATCCTTGGGTTGATGGTTAGTAAGTAAGCTTGATGGTACCTAGATAGGTTGAAATATTTAGTACATCTTAGTCCTGGCTACATAGATTTCCCTGGTCAGGAATCTAGTCTGTGGCACCCGAGTGCCTAAAATATTCATGGTTCATGTGTTGTGAGATCTTCCATGTACTTGTATCTGTAAGAATGAATTCCTCCCTAGTTAAGAGGGAGTGTTGAATAATGTAACGAGGTTCAGTCTTCATAATTTTATTTGATTTATAATGAAATGTATTTATCAAAAGAAAGAAAAATATTATTATTATTATTATGACTTATTAAAGCATGTGTTTCATGCTTGGGTCATCATATTTTAGGTCAAAGTCCCCATTCAGGAATTCTAGGTTTTATATTAAGTCATTAGAGTCATTTTCCATTTGAGACGCTTCTTGGGTTCTTGAATCATGTAAAAAGAATTATTATTAAGTAAATTAAGTCACTTGTCACCTCCACACAAAGTCGAACCTTCCCTGATCAAGTCTGCCCACAAGAGGATAATTCAAAATCTAGAAGAGGCTATACATATAGTGTAGTTCGATTCATTTGGAAGGCGCATCTCACAAGTTCAATATAGAAGAAGGAGGAGCAAAAAAAGTGCAAAATTCCAAGAGAAGAAGGATAATTGCTAGAGGAGGACAAAAGTCAAAGTTTCTAGGTTGTCTCTCTCTCGCATGTGTCAATTTGTTAGGCTATTGCTGGAAGGTCAAAGTACTGCATCATGATCGAAGTTCTTCTATTGTTGGGTCGAAGTTCTATTGTTGGGGAGGTCGAAATTCTATTGCTGCTTCTAGTTTGAAGTGTTGTTTCAAGGTCAACGCGTTGCATCTAGGTCGAAGTTCACTTGTTATTGCCATTTGTTGTTGCAGGGTCGAATTTTTTACGGAAGGGCTGACTTGGTGATTGGAGGAAGTCTGTGTCTAGGCCAAGGAGTCTTGGATCATCTCGTGAAACTATTAAAAGAAAAGTTGTTGACTGGGTTTTCCCTTAGATAGGGGTTTTTCCTTGGCTGTCCACCTACATTTGGTGTCTTTGAAATTTGTGTTATGGTATTTGGTAATTTCTTGATGAACCAAGTTAAAAATAAGAATACAATAAAGTTAATAAGAACATAATAATATCACAAGTATTTATCAACACAAAGAAAATATTTTTGCCTTTCTAAATTTCCAACATAATGGTGACTGTAGAGATCATTGGGTCAAGGCAACGAGGACCATGATTATGAAGAAAAGAATTGTTGGGATTGTATCGGTGTTGTAAGAAAGCCATCTCTAATCTCCTGTGCACACCTTATAGAAATAAATGAAGAACAAAGAAGCCATGCTAAAGTACAGCAAAGCTCTATGAGCCATGAATAAGCATGTGGAGTCTCACTAGAGTTTGCAGGTGGACTGAGATTAAATTATCAACATGGAGAATCACACAGAAAGTTGGTGAAGTGAATGAAGCCCAATATCATGTTTTAATGCAATGACATAATTTTTGAAAAGGGACACAACAAAGTAATGGAGTGCCATGCTAGGAGTACACTCTCAAGTAGTGTGGATGGAAACAGAGACAACATTGACTTCAATGCAATAGAGGAACACAAATAATGATTTCCATTGAGCATATGGATGAATACAATATTGTTGTGTATGTTCTAAAGAGAGTGGAGCAGAGTGTGAATGTTGAGAAACTAGCCCAAGTGTTGAACTGATGTAGAGATCCGATACACTAGAAGGCCAAGAGCAGAGTATATGTGGTTGAAAGAAGAAGGATGAGTATAGTGTGCTATTGTAGAGTGAGAAGAGTATAGGGTGCTCTTGTTTGAGGCCAAGAGAGCCTATGGATCAGTAGAGGAATGAGAGAAGAATTATGATACTACAATGAACTAGATTGGTATTTATCTATATATTTATTGACCCCTATTTTCAGTTTGAAAATTGTATGAAAGGTAGAACAGTGGCTAGAGCAGGTGGTGGCTTGCATTCATGAGAGGTTGGTTTCTCTTGGAAAGTAGGTGCTTGATGTCTTGAGGGGGTTGATTCCTCTTATGAGTGGGTGCTCACAAAAAAATTGATGTAATTAAGTACGTTCTTAATTTACATCATAATAACAAACATATTGGTGGTTTTTTCCCTTTGGGTTTCCACGTAAAAATATGTGTGTCAATATGTGTATGCTGCTCATGTGATGGATTGTATGTACACGTGAATTCCATATCTTGTAGATCATTTGTATTGTGTATGAAAGTTCTCACAAGTAACTGACTGTAGTGATAAGAGTTAAAGACTTATACTTAAAATTGAAAAACTTCACTATTACTAATTCACCCCCCTCTCAGTAATTCCTTATTCTAACAATTGGTATCACCGTGGGTTCCTTTAGGAGAAATATAACCACTAGAAGATATATCCATAAGGAATTATGTCTAGGAAAGAGAGTCAATATGCTTACTCAAGCAAGATGTGAGTCTTTGATGGGACAAACTATGACTTCTAGAAAGTTAGGATGGAAGCTTCTGTTATGTCTCTAGGAATAGATGTTTGGAGCTCTATGCTAATATTTTATGATGTCCCTGATGTCCCTCCCACTGATGCAGATGGTAAAAAATTGCATGGATATAATTCTAAAGCCAAGAATCCCATTCTCTTTGGCTATAGTTAATATGAACCGTAAAGGTTATGCACTATAAGTCTGCGAAGGAAGTGTAGGCGGAGCTCAATCAAAGTAATGCAGGAGACGAAAAAGTCAAGGAGGATAAAATTAAAACCTTTTGAATGAGTTTTGAAAGCTTAAAAATGAGTGAAGAACAAAGCATAACAAAATACTTCCTCAGAGTTGATGAAGTAACCAATATGATTAAAGGAATTGGTGAAGAAGTCAAGAAGGACATGATTGTTCAAAAGGTCTTAAGATATCTACCCATGAGATTTAATGCCAAAGTCTCTGTTTTTGAAAAAATGGTTGATTTAAAGAAACTAAAGATGGATCAGTTGCTTGGTACTTTCACTGCCTACGATATGAGAGTAGGAAGAGATAAGTATGAAACCAAGAAGGCATTGTTCAAAGTGTCCAAGAAGGCCAAGAAGCACAAAGATGATCAAGGTTTCTCCAGCTACGAATCTGATTAGGAGATGGCTCAATTTTCCAAGAAAATGAAGCGCGAGTTAGGAAAATACAAATGGAAGTTTCTCTTTAAATGATTTAACTGTGGGAGAGTTGGACATTTTTTGTCCAAGTTCCCTTACAAAAAAAATGTAGAAAAGGAAAATGATCATAAATTTAGAAACAAATCTCAGAAACATTAGAAAAATAAATTATATAAGAAAAGGGGGCTCTATTCCAAAGAGGATAGTTCAACACCAAAGTCAGACAATGAAAACTCTTCAGAAGATGATTAAGATAAGTATTTACTTATGGAATTTGGATTAGACTCCAAGAAACAAAATATTACTGACTCTCAAGAGGAAGAAGAAGAAGTAGGAGTAGTGGAATTTGAAGGGGAACTCATCGGTGCTCTTGATGAGTTAAACAAGGCAAGGAGAAACAAAAAGAAACTAAAAGAACAGATATAGCATGCTGAAGAAGGTATGTACAATTCCGACAATGAGGAGTTTGTTTATCAAAAAGAAAAACTTGAAGAAGCCATTAAAAGCAAAGATATGTTAGCCTTTCTACCAGAAGAAAAACAAGGAACATGTGAGAAAATAAAGAACAGAACAAACATTTAAAACAAGAGTTGTTCAAGGTAAAGAAGGAAACTATCTCAAAAACATGCAAAGATGAAAATTTGTCCTTGAAAGTCAAATTAGAAGAAGTTAAGCGAAAATAAGAAGTTCTTCAAGATTTGATCCATGAATGGGAAGAGAAATGGAAGAGTCTCGAGGCAAAGGTCATCTCTCTAAGAACGAACCTTGAAAGATGAAGACTGATAAAGGCATATATGAAAAAATTGCAGAAGGAACACGAAAGCTACATCAAATTCTAAGTAGTCAAATGTTTTCAGGAAACAAAACAGGCCTAGGATACTCCAGACCATAGGAATATTCTATGGGAAAGATGAACTTTAGGTCAACCGGATTTGAGGAACCTCATAGCTATGCAAAGATGTATCATGAAAGAATCGATGAAGGAAAAAAGGGAGCAAGTCGGAGAGGAGCCCATCACTAGAATAATAGCTCCATCTACCCCAAGGCACCACACTAGTAGAGAATGGTTCAACCTACTAGACAACATAGGTACCTTCATGCAAACAATCATGAACCCTCCAACTTCAGGTACTCCCATTTATTTTATAGACATTGTTATAAATGTCATATCCTTGGACATAAGGCTGTTGATTTTAGAAGGATCAAAGTTGAAAGAGATGAAAATTTCAGATACAATATGTGTCAAAATTTTAGATGTCAATACTCTACTCTTAAGAATTGAAATTCCTTCTCTCCTCTAATGAATGATGTTGAATGTTTCAAATGTAATAATTTTTGGAACAAGGAAAGTGAGTGTAGAATTAGGTTTGAGTACCCATATAAGTCTCAGAACAATTGGTAGCCAACCTGTCGAAAAGATAAGGAGGATTGGAAATGAAAATTTGGAAAGAGCATGGAATGTGGACTTCCTCTATCAAAAAATAATCAAGAAAATAGATTGTATGTGTATAGTGGTTGCTCCAAGCATATGAACAGGGATAAGAGAAAAATTATAGTGCTAAAAGAAAAGGACAAAGGGAACAATGTCACTTTCGGTAATAATGCCCCAACAAGAATTAAGGGTAAGGGCATAGTGAATCTTGATGAAAAGACTAAAGCCCAAAATGTGTTGTATGTAGAAGGTATCAAGCACAATTTTCTTACTGTAAGTCAAATGTGTGATAATGGCCTTAATGTGACCTTTCAATCAAAGGACTGTGAGATCCAAAATGAAGAAAATGGAAAGAAGGTGGGAAAATAATTCAGAACTCACAATAATGTATATGTGTTTAATGACTCAAGAGTAAGATGTTATTTGATCAAGTCGAGTGAAGCCCGATTATGGCACAAGTATGAGACTTGTTCACATGAATTTTGACAGCCTTATAAGAGTTAGAAATTTGGGAGCTATGAGAAGTTTGCCAAGACTGTCAAGTCCTTATAATTCAATATGCAAGTAATGTCAATTTGGTAAGTAGAGTAGGACTCCTTTCAAGACAAAAGAGTTCTCTTCATCTAGACCACTGGAGCTAATTCACACAGATATTTGTGGCCAACTAGAGAAAAAATCCCAAGAGGAGAAAGGTATTTTATGCTGCTTATCGATGATTTTACCAGGGCCACTTGGATCATGATCTTAAAGGAAAAATTAGAAGCGTTCAAACATTTAAAAAAAATTAAAGCTCAAGTAGAAAATGAGAAACATCTCAAGATCAAACTCTTAAGATTAGATAGAGGAAAAGAATACACTTCAAGAGAATTTGAAGAATTCTGTGAAAAGCATGGCATAAGGAGGCAATATTCTGTGGTTAGAACTCCACAACAAAATGAAGTAGTTGACAGAAAGAACATAATAATATAGAAAATGGCCAGAGCTATGGTGGATGGAGTAGATGTACCTCACATATTCTGGGGAGAAGCAATAGAAGTAGCAGTGTACCTATCAAGCACAACACAACTCAGGCCTATAATGATAAAACTCCTTATGAGTTGTGGAAGGGGAGACCTACATCATTTAAACACTACAAAGTGTTTGGGAAAAAATGCTTTAACAAAAGGAATGATAAAAATCTAGGAAAGTTTGACTCACGAGATGATGAGGGTATATTACTTAGGTACTCTTCTTGAAGTAAAGGATACAAGTTCTACAAAGGAATAAAGAGGGTTGAGGATTGCATTGATGTAGTAGTAGATGAAATAGCTTCATAACCTAAGTCCTACAAAGGAATCATGAATTCAGATGGGTAAGATAGTTTAGACATCAGGACCTCAGATCAAGATGCCATACATTTAGATAACGAAGACGTGGAAACAAGAAAAAATACAAGGCCCGAAACACCTTGCATGTATGTACAGAAAGAACACCCTAATAATGTTGGCATTATGATGCATGTTTTGTACTTGATGGAAACCCACTTGTAGCAGAACAACTCACTAGTATATGGTAACTAGATGAATCTACAGAAGAGATATCAGATGTGATAGAATGCATGACAATTGTGCTTACAGATGTGACAAAATGCAGGGCAGTTTAGAAGTAATGTACAATGGCAACTCTCTCAGATGTCAGTTCACAGTGAAGCAGGTTAACAACAAAGAATTACAGATCAAACTACAAAGAATGAAGAAAAAGAGGTATACGCAGGTTCACCTTGATCAAATTGCGTATAGATGTAGGTTCACTATATACAAGTAGTGTATACGTACACACACACTTTCACAAAAGGAAAAGCATGTATACCTTGGAAAACTAAGTATTTGGTCCATGGTATTTTGATCCATGGTATTGGTCCAAGGTATCTGGTCCGAGGTATTGACCCTAGGTATTTGGTCCAAGGTATTGTCCTAAGTGGTCCTGGTCCATGGTATTGAGAAAGGCCTAAAACTATAAAAGGAGAAGAAGATCATTAGGCCAAGAGCATAAGAATTTAATATCTGATGAAGTGTGAGATCTAGTATGTAGGTTATCGGCTTATGGTGCTTTGTTTGATCTAAACCAAGGATGAACCTTAGCGGTTGATGAGGGATAATATCTAACGACTGATCAAGATCTTAAGGCTTGAAATGAATTATCATTATATGGTTTGATCATGTATAGCCTAGATCTGAATACTGACGCATGTATTGTTTTGTAAATGTTATGATCTGGGTATGACTGAAGTCTGGAACAACTTCAAAATTATGAATTAATATTTGCAGACATATACGATGGTTGGCCTTGATAAAAGTGCGTATACATGCTAGTTCAACACATCTAAGTAGCGTATACATTATGTAATATGATATTTGAAGTTATAGTTGGATTTGGCTGTTATTGCAGTATTCTGGGTTCTGCTCTGTGTTCTGGTGACTGTAGTTTAATGACAGTATATTGAATGTTCAGATTGTTTGATTGTGATTTGCTTGAGTGATGATGTGTTTTCAGTGATTTAGTTGTGGGTGATTCAGAGATTTATGATTGAGGTTCAATGATTGGTTAATGCAGATGTATTTGATGGTTGTAGTGTAGTAGTGATTCATTTGAGCTTCAATGTTGATAATGGGCCCAATATGAAAATTGGATGAAACTAGGCCTTCATATGTATTGTTGTGTACCAAGAGCATACAGTCTGAAAATTTATGAAATGTGGTCTCTGGAGGAAGAAAGAAGTATGTAGCCTTTTGTAGGTCGACACCTACCTATTAATAAACATATCATCTAGTACAGCTAGGGGGTTGTAGCTCCCTTCCAGTAGAAGATGGAGAGCGAGAGGAGGTAGAAACCTTCTACAGGTAGAAGCCTATCTACTAGTATGGGTCTCCACTAGTACAATGTTGTAAACATATTTTCTTATTATTAAAATAAGACAAAAACGACAGCAACAGGTGGTTTTCACCCACATTCGGTTTCCACCTTAAATATTGGTGTTCATGTATGTTTCTTATGTGTGATGGTTCATTCTGTTATTAACTACACATGGTTGCTGTATAATGTTTAATAAAGTATTGATGTACAAATTAAAAATCAACATATGATAAATTAACTGAATCATAAGTTTGTTGGATATATGCTGGTTTCCTTAAACACAGTTGCGTCTACATGCGTGTTACCTTCATTAAAGTAGCATATATAAATTTGAGTATGAAAATAAAAAGATTATTGACTTGACTAATACTGATTCACCCCCCCTCTCAGTATTATTTCCAACAATTTGTATCAGAGCAAGTCCTTTCATAGACGCTTGATCGCTTGAAGGAGATCCATAGAACAATGGGAAAGAAACTAAAGAAGAAAGCGCCTTAGAAGAAGAAGACATCTCAAAGGAACTATGATAGTGGGAGAGTCAATTGGGGATTATGTGGAAGCAACTCTTCAGATTTAGAATCACCTTAGAATGAAGATGAACAAGTAAAATAACTATCAGGTATGAATTTGTTATCTTCTGGTGATGCATTTCTTTGTCTATTTGAAGATGATGAAAGTGATAGCGAAACAAATGAAGTTGCTCTTATGGGTGAGAGATAAAGATATCAAATAGAGGCAGAATTTAAAAGGCTCACAGACAAAATTAGAGATCAACAAGATCTATTGGACAAAAGGGAGTGTGCCTTCAAAGAAGAAGCTACCAGACTAAAAGCTCAACTAGAGGAAGGAAACAAAGTAAGGAAGCAATTCAAGGAAAAGGAAGATCAATGTCAAAAGCTACAGGATGAAGTGTCATCATTAAGAAATGAAGTAAATAAAAGGAGCATAATAATTAAGAAACTAAAAGATAGATCCAGTTACTATGAAAGTCTTGAAGCTAAGATCCTCTCTCTAAAAGAAGATCTTGAAAAATCAAACAAGCAAAATAAATAACTACTCCAAGCTATTGAAGAACAAGAAAACGAAGTTCTTGAATTAAGGCAATAGATGGAAGAAGGAAGAAAAGTTGAAGAAATCACGAAGAAACAATATATTGAAAAGGAAGAGCAATATCAGGTTGAGGTAAATATCCTAAAAGGTAAATTAGAAGAAAAGGATAAGCTTTTACGATTTCAAGATAGTACTAAAATTTTGGATGATATTATCAGTAGTCAAAAGTCTCCTGTCATCAAAAATAGCCTTGGTTTTCATGAATCTATTGAAGGTAAATCTAGCTCACAAAGTGAGGCAAGGAACTCTAATGCAAAATTTGAAATGCTCCACAAGGAGATGAGAGGTCAACAACCAAGGAAATAAATTCTTCAAAGAAATTCTTCAAAGAAAACATTTTACTCCTAAATATGGAAGACATAGTCAGTTATTTCCTCAAATTAATAAGGTTGAATGTTTTATATGTCATAATCTTGGACATGTTGCAGCAAGATGTAGAAGTAGAATGGTTCTAGACCATCACACAGAAAGATCATCAACTTCCAGGTACTTTAAGGGATATTGTTTTTCTTGCAATATGTTTGGTCACAAAGCCATTGACTGCTATAGAAGAAATATGAAACATGTAAAATGTTATGCATGTAACAACTTTGGACATATAGAAAAGGCATGCAGGAGGAAATTTTGGGCACCATACCAAAAGGAGAAAACATCATTACACTCAAAGATATGGAAGAATAAGGAAGTACAGTCAGAAAAATGTGGCATGGCACAGTGTATAGACATGACAGACTCAGGGGAAGCCGAAAGTATGAAAATTCAATGTTCTAAATCTCATACGCAAGTTTCATGAAGATAAGTCACGTATATACACGAGTTCAAAGCCGCACGGTCGCGTATATGTGGGTTGAGAAAAATACAGTAGGGCAGACTCAGAAAAACTGATTTGATATGATTAAGAAAATTATCAGTTATCTTTTCTGTCATGATGATAGATGACAACAATATGTGGATGTTATTTAGAAGTGTTTTTCCTCACAAGTTGTTTGTAACTTGATGTATATCTGATGTATGATAATGCCTTGATATTTCTTAATGATATATGCAATGATTAGATCTGATAGTGAACAGGTGGCACAGGTTCAGGGGGAGAATTTGCTATGCTTCTAATAATGCATTATTGGCATTATGTTTAGAAGTATTTGATACACAATGATTCTTATCAATGGTGATGATGCTTATGTGGCTAAAGTGTTTTAACGATACGTCATGCTATGAGTTTCCCATGATGAAATCTCAGATGATACTTGTATTGCTTGGGGTCACATAGTTGGTTTTTCAGATCAGATTTATGGATGATTGTGATTGAATTTTTGATGATGCATATGGTACATATATGTTGCTCACATGGTGATCTTCATAAGGACAAGGAGAAGTATAGAGATTGAGTGCACAACTTCATTTTTTGATGATGAGCCACTCACCTCGTTCATGCTGCTATCATCATACCTTCAAAGATGCATGCAGTTATGATGCAGGATTCTTATAGTTCTTGGCTCTCACATGGTTGAGGATTGTTGCTGTTGATGATATAAAAAATATTGACAAATGACCATGAGCTCATAGTTTTCTAGATACATAATTGATGGATACACATTATGTTGGATACATGAATGATTACTTAAGTTGCATGTTGATAAATATTGTTGGTTGGCCAAGAGAATGGAGTTATTTCAGGTCTCATAAAGACATATCTATTTGAAGACATGGATATTTCGAAGGCATGGCTTACTTAGTCACATAATGATGATGAGTTCCTACTTTATGATGATAGGTTGATATGCTCATATGTTGATTATCATGGTTTATGCTTATTAGATGTGGGATGTTCCCTAGTGATGATATATTGAAGGTCCCTATGAAAAGATCATGTAGTTCTTGATGATGATGTTGACTATGGTGTTTTCACATACATATATGATGGGAATGATTTTGTGCTACCACATATGCTGAGTTGATTCATGGAAGGTTATGATAAGGCTCTTTTACTAAGGAAATGAAGCAAGTTGATCTTGATGAGATCAAGAGGATGAGTTGATATCTATATGCAGACATACCATGTCACAGGTTGATTTTTACACTGTTATATCTTGGGAACGAATGATGGACATATATAGGTTTCTAATCTGGATGTTGTTGACAGATGCTTATGGAGCAAATCATACATAGTATATGATATTTTCTGATGACTATCATGGTCTTGTTTAGATATTTGGTCTCTCTTATAAATGTCATATCATTTGATGTCAAGGTCATATAAAGACCCATGATGTAACAATGTGCCTTTGTCTGTTGTAGTCTTTTGATGAGTCCTTTTTGATCATATGATGTGATATGTAACCTCACTATGCATGGGAAGGACGATGTAAAGTTGATATATTTCGGTCATGTATATCCCCGCTTGGTTGGGTGGATGAGTCAAATTTGGTATATCCCCACTTGGTTGGGAGATGGATGCATGTATGAGTCCTTGGTGATAGGAAGGTCTTTGGTGATGTATGTATAGAGTCATGTCATTCTTTTGGAAAATATTAATTTGCAGACTTTGCATGTGCTCAGGGGGAGCATGAATGATATAGTGCATCTCAGCATGTACAAAGGGGAAGTTTAATCAGAGAATTCAACATGTGCTTAGGGGGAGCATGATCAATGTTTATATCCAGCTATTCAGATATGAAAGTCTTCTTTTTGGTCATCCCTTTTCCCTTAATATCAAAATGGGAGAATATATTGGTTCGCCCTTTGCCCTTGATGTCAAAGGGGGAGAGTATTTTGGTGTTGCTTGTTGTCTCTAACAGTTTCTACAGCTTGAGGTAATCAACACCAACATGGTAAACATCAAGTCCAAAGGGGGAGATTGTTGGCATTATGATGCATGTGTTGTACTTGATGGCAACCCACTTGTAGCAGAACAACTCACTAGTATATGGTAACTAGATGAATCCACAGAAGAGATATCAGATGTGATAGAATACATGACAGTTGTGTTTATAGATGTGACAAAATGCAGGGTAGTTCAGAAGTAATATATAATGGAAAGTATCTCAGATGACAGTTCACAATGTAGCAGGTTAATAACAAAGAATTATAGATCAGACTACAAAGAATGAAGAAAAAGAGGTATGCACAGGTTCACCTTGACCAAGCTGCATATACATGCAGTTTCACTATATACAAGTAATGTATACATACACACACACTTTCACAGAAAGAAAAGTGTGTATACCTTGGAAAACGAAGTATTTGGTCCATGGTATTGGTCCAAGGTATTTGGTCTGAGCTATTGACCCTAGGTATTTGGTCCAAGGTATTGGTCCTAAGTGGTTCTGGTCCATGGTATTGAGAAAAGCCTAAAATTATAAAAGGAGGAGAAGATCATTAGGCCAAGAGTGCAAGAATTGAATATCTAGTGAAGTGTGAGATCTAGTATGTAGGTTATCGGCTTATGGTGCTTTGTTTGATCTGAACCAAGGATGAACCTTAGTGGTTGTTGAGGGATAAGATCTAATGATGGATCGGGATCTTAAGGCTTGAAATGAATTATCATTATATGGTTTGATCATGTATATCCTAGATCTAAATATTGACGCATGTGTTGTTCTGTAAATGTTATGGTCTAGGTATGACTGAAGTCTGGAACAGCTGCAAAATTATGAATTAATATTTGCAGACATATACACTAGTTGGACTTGATAAAAGCACGTATACATGCTAGTTCAACACATCTAAGTACCATATACATTATGTAATATAATATTTGAAGTTACAGTTGGATTTGGCTGTTATTGCAGCATTCTAGGTTTTGCTCTATGTTCTGGTGGCTGTAGTTTGATGACAGTATACTGGATGTTCAGATTGTTTGATTGTGATTTGCTTCAGTGACGATGGGATTTCAGTGATTCAGTTGTGGGTGATTCAGAGATTTATGATTGAGGTTCAATGATTGGTTAATGCAGATGTATTTGATGGTTGTAGTGCAGTGGTGATTGATTTGAGCTTCAATGTTGATAATGGGTCCAATATGAAAATTGGATGAAACGAGGTCTTCATGTGTATTGTTGTGTACTAGGAGCATCTAGTATGAAAATTTATGAAATGTGGTCCCTGGAGGAAGAAAGAAGGATGTAGCCTTCTATAGGTCGGTGCTTACGTACTAGTAAACATATCAGCTAGTACAACAGCTAGGGGGTTGTAGCTCCCTTATAGTAGAAGCTAGAGAACGAGAGAAGGCAACAACCTTCTACAGGTAGAAGCCTACGTACTGGTATGAGTCTCCACCAGTAAAATGTTTTAAAAACTTTTCTTATTATTTACAGAAGATAGAAATGATAGTAGCAGGTGGTTTTCACCCACATTGGGTTTCCACCTTAAATCTTGGTGTTCATGTGTGTTGCTTATGTGTGATGGTTCATTGTTTTATTAATTGCACATGGTTACTGTTTAATGTTTAATAAAGTACTGATGCACAGATTAAAGATCAACATATGATGAATTAACTAAATCATAAGTTTGCTGGATATACATTGGTTTCCATAAACATAGTTGCATGTACACGTGGGTTACCTTCAATGAAGTAGCGTATATAGAATTGAGTATGAAAAGAAAAAGATTATTTACTTGACTAATATTGTTTCATCCCCCCCTCTCAGTATTATTTCCAACAAATAGTCAAATTCTCGGAGATCAAAGACTTGGTGTTCATACTAGGAGGAAATTTGTTCGCAGTTGAAGTTGTGTAAATCTTGATCTTCTATCTCAGGTTGAGCCTCAAACCTCATCTAGGCAAGTAAGGACAAGTTTTGGGTGAGAGCTATGAATGAAGAACTTGACCAAATTGAGAAGAATGACACTGGGGATCTTGTTCCAAGATCCAAAGAGTAAAATGTCATAGGTACAAAATGGGTCTTCAAATATAAGCTAAATGAGAAGGGCATAGTAATTAGGAACACAACTTGATTAGATTGCAAAGGGTATGCCTAGATAGAAGGGATAGATTTTGAGGAAACCTTTGCACCAGCAGCTAGAATGGAAACTATCAGAATGTTTCTTGCCTTTTCCAGTCATAAAAACATCAATGTATATTAGATGGATGTGAAGGAAACGTTTCTCAATGGATATCTGGAAGATTAATTTTATATTGAGCAGCTAAAAGGATTCACGCTCACTGAAAATGAAGAGTTTGTGTCCAAACTAGAAAAGGCATTATATGGACTCAAATAAGCTCCCAGAGCTTGGCATGCAAGGCTGGATCGATACCTTCAACAAAAAGGATTTAAGAAAGATACTGTAGACGACAATATATACATAAAGTATGAAGATGATAATCTACTAATTGTAGTTGTGTATGTGGACAAAATAATCTTTGGCAACAATCTAGAACAATTGGGAAAACAATTCACAAACTGTATGCAAACAAAGTTCTATATGTCCATGATTGGAGAATCGTCCTTCTTCTTAGGAATACAGATTTCATAGTAAAAAAATGGGATATTTATCTCCCCATCCAAGTACCTATGAGAAACTCTAAAGAAGTTTTGACTGGAATATTTCAAGCCAATTAACACTCCTATGGTTACATGCTGCAAATTGTGCAAATAAGATGACACACTACTAGAATTGTAACTAAGTACATATCAATGTTAGGAAGCTTTTTGTATCTCAAAACTTCGAGACTAGACATCATGCAAGTAGTGGGTCTTGTGGCCATATTTCAAGCTTTTCCTCATGAAAGTCATGTCATTATTGTAAAAAGGATTTTCAAATATCTTCAAGGAACAACTGATTATAGACTATGGTATGCTAAAAATAAAGAGTTTAAGTTGAAGGATTATACTGATGTTCATTGGGTAGGTAGTATTGAAGACATGAAGAGCACCTCTAATGCAACATTAATTTTGGGAAGCTACTTAGTGTCCTAGGGTAGCAAGAAACAAAAATAAGTTTCTTTATCAATTGTTGAAGCAAAGTATATTGCAACTACCACTTGTTGGTCACAAATTATATGGATGAAGCATAACTTAAAGGACAATAAGATAGAGTTGACTGATCTCATTGCAATCATGTATGATAATACTAGTGCCATCAATATCTCTAATAATATTGTCATGCACTCAAACACCAATCACATCCATATCAAGTTCCATTTCTTACGAGAGAAAGTTGCAGTTAATGTTGTTCGACTTGAATATGTGGCCAATAAAGACCAACTTGCAGACATATTTACTAAGCCACTAGAAAGAGAACCCTTTGAATATATCAGGAAGCAGATAGGAGTTGTCACTCCTGATCCCAAATGAATCAACTATAGTGTGTGTTGGAAACTACTCAACATGTGGGATCAATTGAAGAGTAGGCTGCAATTGTTTAGGGGGAGTATTCAAGGGAATCCTTTTCCATTGATACCAAAGGGGGAGAATATCACTGATGCATCATAGAAAAAAATAATGAAGAATACCATGCTTGGTTTCAGGGGGAGCTTATGTTGTTTCCATTAAAGCCAAAATGGGATATTTTTGGACAATTGACATTGTCTAGATTGCTAGTAGTTGCAAGTGTTGGAAATACTGAGAGGGGTGGTGAATCAATATTTATTTTTTCGACTATTGTTTTATTAGTTAAAACATTTATATTCAGAACACAAGATGAACAACAAGAATAAATTCTTTTATTAATATAATCTTTGCAGTAAAATAGATACACTATATATGTGGTTGCAATCAGTTTCCAAGCACCAACTTGGACTTTTGTGAGGCTCCAACCTCTAGAGCTCCAACTCTATTTCACCAAGGAAACAAACTTGGACTTAGGAGCACCAACTCCCAAGAACTTCAATCCTTCCAGTTCCTGAGACACCAGTCCCAAGGACACCTATCCTTCCTACTACTGAGACACCAATCCCAAGGACTCCAATATTTCTTACTTCTGAGGCACCAACCCCAAGGGTTCCAACCCAATCTTGTCAAGGCATGTTTAATAGTAATGTTCTGCTCTCAGAACTCTTCTTTACTGTGTTCCCTCTGTTTACAGATTCACTGTAGTCTCCATGCTACAACATCAATGACAACCAGTCTTCTTATGAAGGAGTCTTTACAACTCTTCATACTGCCCACACAGAGTCTGCAATATCTTTCATCACCTCCGATAATGTCTCCACACAACTTTAGTGAGTCAAATATTAGCTGCACTAAGCTCTACATAAGAACCAACTTTTTGTTCAAGCAACTTTTCTTACTGTCATAATAAGTGCTTCTCTGCTCACTACTTCTCCCTTCAAACAATGTTAGATAACACTCTATTCATTACATCACAAATTATTCTTCAAACTGCATTGTATACCTGATTAATTCTTTTACAAGGTAACTCGATCAGCTAAGAAGCTCACCCTTTGACTGCCTCCTGTCCTGTTGCTCCTTTGGCCCTTTTCTGTTCTGCTGGACCCTACAACTACCTCTGTTTCCTCCAACTTTTTCAACAACATTCAACACTGCTTGTTCTTTGTTTTTGTATCTTCCTGATGCCTCTTACAGTCGGTTTCCTCTTTCCGCTGGCTCTTTGGCTTCCTCCTCGGTCACTGTAGTTTCCTCTGTCTTGCTTGATCCTTGGACTTCCCTCCTTGGGCGCTATAGTTTCCACTGGCTATTCATATTAACCACTGCTTCACAGACACGTTAATACAGAAGAGCAAGCCGTATTACAAAGGAAATGATGCTTATTAACTGATATCAGATTGAGCCCCTTTTTTCCTTTAATAACGTTCATACACATGACTTTATCATTTAACGAACATGCCATGTCCCAATTGCAATTACAGTTGGCTTTCTTTCAGGCCTCCTGAAATATCGGAACCATTATTTATGTATTTTTGGCCTTAAAACCCCAGGCAACACAAATACGGAAATACATAGGAAATATATGAAAATCTGATCGAAGCTCTAAATGACGGACTTCAAATTTATTACGCCTACATTTATAACTTGCATCAAGTTTGCAGTGTATATCGCAATCATCTCTTTCAGGGGTGAAAGGCCTTAAGAACTTGTGATATGTCAGATGTGACATAACAATAGACCAAACTGCAATGTTGCATCGGGTCTGCAACATTTATCTCAATCGGCGCTTGTAGGAGGACAACCTTTTATGTATTGCAATATGCGAGTACTGATAGGGTGGATGCTATATAACATTAAGTCATATTGCACTGTCTCAACGGGTCCACATGCTTTATCGCAATTATATAATATTTACGTATATATGTTGCAAATTTGCAATTTTTAATGCACCAAGGCTTAGAGCCCGAAAATCTGAAATACACTGAAAAGCATGCTTCAGAACACTTTTGGCGGATTTCACCTGTTTATACACCCAATCATATATGTTTCATCGGGTCTGCACATATATATCGCTATTGGGGGTTTTGGGGTGATGGCATATAACTGAACCCACCGATTACAATATCACTAATCGTGTATTTCTTCGCTCCGATAGCGTATTCCTCTATATGTACATGTTTTTGCCTCCAATAGTGTATATAGCCTATACATATATATGTGTTTGCACCTCTGATAGTGTATTTGCATGCATATACACTATATTGCTCCTGATAGCTCTTGATAGTGTGTTCTTTGGCATTATTTGCCATACTTTGCTCTGATAGTGTATTTGCATGCATATACACTATATTGTATACAACTTCGCTCCTTTTAACTCTTCCCCTCTTCTATATGCTCTGCTCCTTTAACTCTTCTGCATATATGTATTCTGCTCTTCTTTGGTTGGCATACATTATTCCCGATAAGACTCTTTGGCATGTATTACTCCCGATAAGACTCCTCCTGAGCTCTGATTGCTCTTTTTTCTCCTTCGATGGCTTTGTTTGCTCCTCTATTTGCTATGTTTTCTCCTCCGATATGTTCTTCTTTGGCATATATATATGACATATATATGGATCCTCCTGTAGCTCCGATAGCTCTATTTTCTCCTCTCTTTTGATTTGTTTTGCCTCCTCTGGCTTGGTAATGTCTTTCAAAGACCTCCTCTGCTACCTTCATACTTTGATGGCTTTTACCTTTTCCGATATGCCTCTCTTGCTCTGATATTATGCAATATGCTTTGATATGCCTCCTTTGTTAACTCCTTCATTAATAGACTCTTGCTTATGGCTTGGCTATCTTGATGGCCTTGCTCCCGTCTCTTCATGGATCTGCTCTGCTTCCCCTTGGCTTCATATCATCATCTAGTATCTAGAATATTTACATATTGACATCAATGACAACCTAGGTCAACAATCTCCCCCTTTGTTATTGATGGCTATATTCTTCTTCTCCCCCTTTGACATCAATGGCAAAGGAGTGCTTTGGGACTCCCCCTATCAAACTACTTCTGTTCTTCATAAATAGTAGGTATTCATGGGTCTAGGACTCCCCCTATCATAGTGCTCTTCTTTTTACTCAAGATATAAGGATTGATGCTTTATCATCGATTAGCACATTATTCCCTCTTCATGTCTCAGAACTACTTTATCATGGATTCAACAATGCTTAAAGATGCTCTACTTCAATGCTTTCAATCAGTTTGCAAATAGCCATACACCAAGTGTCCAAGTCCATGTTTTTATGCTTCAATCCATGTTGTTATCTCCATAGTCAGAATTGAGAGGCATTCATAGTTCGAATCAAGAGAAAAAGCCACTGAAATTTTCTTTCTTGCCATCTTTCTTCAGATCCGAGTTCCTTTGTGTTTCTGTGCTTCTCCTTAAGTCACTGCCATCCAGTATTCAACATCATTGAATTTGGATGAAATAGTGGAGGTTAGAGCCTCACTATTCCTGTATTTTATAAGTGACCAGTATCAGCTTAAGTTATATTTGACTGCATGACATTCTCCTTTCTGTGAGCCATCTTTTCCTTGTGGTCTGGTACATATCTTAGCAAGTTATTTCCCTAGTAGATTTAGATATTCAATTGACTGTCTTTTAAATTCATTTTGCTGATTTGCATCTTCTTGCAATGCTTTAGTTTTGTTATATGTTGCCAGTTGTTCTTACTTCAAACTCCATTCGAGATGTATCTGTTTGTTTGAATATTGCCTCTATTAGTGTCCATATTTTATCTGTTCTCACATTAAATCCACGAGTCAAGACATTTAGCATCTGTAATATCAACACCATAGTTATTTTCCCTATTTCTCTAGCATTACATGACTTTCTCTGTTGCTCCAAGTACTACTTAGTGATTAAGTGGAAAGCATCTTTAACAACAGTCCAAAGAATGGTTATAGGATCATGTTCTTCAATGGAGTACTCCTGAGATATGATCTTTATTAAATAATGACTGTTAATATGGATCAAAAAGGATTTCATAGGGACCCTCTCACTAATAGCTTCTGCAATAATGATCAAGAATCACAGACTTCCCCTAATTGTATGCATCATCTCTTTTGGCAGTGTTCCCATCAAATGCTTAGATTGTCAAAATTCAGGCTAATGCCATATGCTGTTGGCTGGAGAGTTCAAGGGACTTTCAGATTGTATTTGCTTCCTTCTCCATACTTGTGTAACTTTCTTATTTTGCATGGTTCTAGCTTGTTTAAGAGCCCAAGATAAGTTACAATCATGTGCCATATGACCAATGTTATGACACTTGAAGCATTCTACATTGTTCATGAATAAGAATTCATGGTCTCTTCCTACAAAATTGTTTCTTGGAGATTGTTGGGGACCATAATATCTATCTTTATGAGATGGTAGGGGACCATAACATCTATATTTATGATATACTTTACAATCTTTTGCCATGTGACTAAATTTTGTGTATGAATAACAATAACCCAAAAATGAACTTTGGTACCTAGGATATGGAGATTTCCTTGATCTACTTCTTATGCCTTCTACCTTGAGATCCTTTGATGATAACCATTACCTCCCGCATCTTTGACATCATCTACATTTCTTCTTGGAGTAGGATTTCATCTTGGTGTAGGATTTCTTCTATTGTAGCCTTGATTTTTCTCCTTGCCTTTGCTGGAACTGGGAGCATCACCATTTCTTTCTGGCTTCTTCACATCCCTTTTGTTTGAAGCATTTTCATTCTTGTTTGAGGATCCACCTGCATACCTGAGACTTGATTTATCAAATGGACATCTGTGATAGCTGAGCATGTCATCGAAGGCCTGAGAGCTCTTTAAGATTTTGTTCATCCCTTCAACCTTTTTTCTTAGGAAGACAATCTCTTCTTCCAATCTTTCACACTCATTATTCTTCATAGAAATTTGTTTCTCAGTTTCTTCTTTGATAAGAGTAGCTTCATCTACTTCTATTTTAAGGGAGATGATATTTGACTTAGTTTTGAAGATTTTTTCATTCTTTGCTTGACTACTCTCCATTTCTTCCTTGATCCTTGTAGCTTTACATGTTTCAGCCTTGAGAAGCTTGATGTTAGATTTTAATTTGAAGATTCCTTCATCCTTTTCTTTTAGTTGATAGATCATGGTGCTTCTTTCCTTTCCTGCTTCATCAACCTGTCCTTCTATGACTTGCAATGCTTCCATGGTCTTTTCAGTTCCTTGTGCTTGTTTCCTTGCTTCTTGTAGTTGAGATTTGAGAGAGAAGACCTCTACCTTGAACTGACCAATCTCTTCTTCAAGTTTGTTCAGGCTCTTGTGCCTTTGTTCAAGTTGACTTGACAAGGTATCTTCTCATTTATTTGCTTTATCCAATTGATTTTTCATGGATATGACTTCTTCATGATGCTTTCTTTTGCTTTGATGAAATTCCTTCTTAAGCTTAGCAATCTCTTCATCCCTTTCTTGTACTTGAGGCTTGACAAGGTCAACTGTGTCCCTTGTTTGATCTTGGTCACCAGCTAGTGCTATCTTCTTAAGTTCTTCATTTTCCCTTTTCAAATTGTTAATCTCTTCCATGGCAGCCATAAGTTGAGTGAGGAGATCTTCTACAAAATCTTTTTCATGTTCTTCATCTTCTAGGTCTGCTTTGGCCTTGATGTCATCATTCTCATTTTCATATTCTATGATGGGTTCTGGATTTCCTTCTTGATTTCCATCATCTTCTTGATTGATGGTCATGGTCAATGCTCCTTTTGAGTAAGGTCATGAATTTTGTCCCATATACCCTTTGCTGATGAAAATTTTCCTAGATTGTTCTTTATAGAATCAGGTAGCCCATTCAAGATTGCCTTCATTGGTTTTGCATTGTAGTCCTTGGATTCTCTATCCATCCCGCTATCATCAATCACTCATTTCCAGATTTCAATGCCTTGAGTTTGTAAGAAATTCCTCATTCTTTCTTCCCATATATTAAAGTTCCCATTGAACCATGGAGCCTCCTCAAATTGATTGTCTTCAATTTTAGTAGTAGAGGGAGACACATCCTTAGGAGGATTGGAGACTTTCTTCCTTCACTTTTCCATTTGTGTTCTAAGGATCAACCTTCAAGCTATTAGGCTTTGAATGAAGGTACTACTTTGATACCAATTGTTGGAAATACTGGGGGGGGGTGGGTGAATCAATATTTCTTTTTTCGACTATTGTTTTACCAGTTAAAACATTTATATTCAGAACATAAGATGAACAACAAGAATAAATGATTTTATTAATATAATATTTGAAGTAAAATAGATACAATATATAAGTGGTTGTAATCAATTTCCAAGCACCAACTTGGACTTTTGTGAGGCTCCAACCTCTAGAGCTCCAACTCTGTTTCGCTAAGGCAACAATCTTGGACTTAGGAGCACCAACTCCCAAGGACTTCAATCCTTCCAGTTCCTGAGACACCAGTCCCTAGGACACCTATCCTTCCTACTACTGAGACACGAATCCCAAGGACTCCAATCCTTCTTACTTCTGAGGCACCAACCCCAAGGGTTATGACCCAATCTTGTCAAGGCATGTTTGATAGTAATGTTCTACTCTCAGAACTCTTCTTTACTGTTTTTTGTCTGTTTACAGCTTCACTGTAGTCCCCATGCTACATCATCAATGACAACCAGTATTCTTATGAAGGATTCTTTACAACTCTTCATACTATCCACACAGAGTTTGTAATAGCCTTCGTGACCTCTCATAATGTCTCCACACAACTTTAGTGAGTCTACTATTAGTTGCACTAAGCTTTGCATAAGAACCAACTTTCTGTTCAAGCATCTGTTCTTATTTTCATAGTAAATGCTTCAACATAACTGCTTCTATGCTCACTACTTCTCCCTTTAAACAATGTTAGATAAAAGTCTATTCATTACATCACAGAATTATTCTTCAAACTGCATTGTATACCTGATTAATTCTTTCACAGGGTAACTCGATCAACTGAGAAGCTCATCCTTCGAATGCCTCCTGTCCTGTTTCTCCTTTGGCCCTTTTATGTTATGATAGACCCTGCAGATGCCTCTATTTCCTCCAACGTTTTCAACAACATTCAACACAACTTCTTCTCTATGTTTGTATCTTCTTGATGTTGGTTTCCTCTTTCCACTGGCTCTTTGGCTTCCTCCTCAGTCGTTGTAGTTTCCTCTACCTCGCTTGATCCTTGGACTTCCTTCCTTGGGCACTGTAGTTTCCTTTGCCTATTTAGATTAGCCACTGCTTCAAAGACACATTAATACAGAAGAGCAGGCCGTATTACAAAGGAAATGATGATGCTTATTAACGAATATTAGAGAGAGCCCCTTTTTTCCTTTAATAACGTTCGTACATAGGACTTTATCATTTAACAGACATGCCATGTCCCAATCACAATCACAGTCGACTTTCGTTTAGTCCTCCTATACTATCAGAACTGTTCTTTATGTATTTTTACCCTTAAAATCTGAGCAACACAAATACTGAAATACATAGGAAATATATGAAAATCTGACCGAAAATCTAAAAGGAAGACTTCAAATTTATTACGCCCGCATTTATAACTTGCATTAGGTCCGCAGTGTATATCATAATTGGTGCTTTCAGGGGTGCAAAGCCTTAAGCACTTGCGATATGTCGGATGCAACATAACAATAGACCAAACTGTAATGTTGCATCGGGTTTGCAACATTCATCGCAATCAGTGCTTGCAGGAGGACAACCCTTTGTGTGTTGTGATATGTGAATACTGATAGGGTGGATATGATATAACGTTAAGTCATATTGCAGTGTCTCAGCGGGTCCGCATGCTCTATCGCAATTATATAATCTATATGTATATATGTTGCAAATTCACAATTTTTAATGCACTAAGGCTTAGAGCCTAAAAATTTGAAATACACTGAAAAGCATGCTTTAAAACACTTTTGGTTGACTTCACCTGTCTATACACCCAATCATATATGTTTTTTCGGAACCGCACATATATATCACTGTCGGGGGTTTTAGGGTAATGGCATATAATCGAACCCGTCGATTACAATATCATTGATAGTGTATTTCTCCGCTCCGATAGTGTATTCCTCTATATGTACATGTTTTTGCCTCCGATAGTGTATATAGCCTATATATATGTGTTTGCACCTCCGATAGTGCATTTGCATGCATATACACTATATTGTTCTCGATAGCTCCCAATAGTGTATTATTTGGCATTCTTTGCCATACTTTGCTCCGATAGTGTATTTGCATGCATATACACTATATTGTATACAACTCTGCTCCTTTTAACTCTTCCGCTCTTCTTTATGCTCCGCCCCTTTAACTCTTTTGCATATATGTATTCTGCTCTTTTTTGGCTGGCATACGTTATTCTCGACAAGACTCCTTGGCATGTATTACTCCCGATAAGACTCCTCTTGAGCTCCGATAGCTCTGTTTTCTCCTCCAATGGCTCTGTCTTCTCTTTGCTCCTCTGATAGCTCTGTTTTCTCCTCTGTTTACTTTGTTTTCTCCTCTCTTTTGCTCTGTTTTGCCTCTGCTGTCTTGGCAATGTCTTTCAAAGACCTCCTCTGATACCTTCATACTTTGATGGCTTCTGCCTTTTCTGATATGCGTCTCTTGCTCTGATATTTTGCAATATGCTTTGATATGTCTCCTTTGTTAACTCCTCTATTAACAGACCCTTGCTAATGGCTTGGCTATCCTGATAGCCTTGCTACTATCTCTTCATGGATTTGCTCTACTTCCCCTTGGCTTCATATCATCATCTAGTATCTAGAATATTTCCATATTGACATCAATGACAACCTAGGTCAACAAAAAGTGTGTTGGCATTGATGTCAACCATATCAACATGGAGGTTTGTGGTAGTATATGCTAGATTGGTATGCTTGATGTGTCAAGCTTAGGGGGAGTGCTATGGTTGTGGCACTCTCTTCTAGAGAATCATCATAGTAGAAGGCTTATTGGAGAAGCCATAAAATGATGACTATGGTGATTGGGAGTCCAAGATTACAGGCAAAAGAAGAAGAGTGAAGGAGAAAAGAATGGAAGAGTATTTGCAACCATTTTTCAGGTAGAAAATGTGCTCAAAGACTACAACAGAACTTATCTACTAGAAAGTGATTTGAAAGAGTTTTCCAAGGTATGTGGAAGTTTGCAAATGGCCTCCTAGATCAAGATTTATTCCCAGTCAATGTTTGGTGAGATAAGTCCATGAAAGCAGAGCTAAAAGGTGATTGAAGGAATCTTGGTGTATAGCCAAAGTTGGAAGCAATGCCAAACTCAATGGAGATGGTAGAGAAACCTCAGAACTTTGGATGGCTCAAAACCTTGAAACTTTATAACCTCAATGTAATTCCCTTTTAAGAAAGTTTTGATATGATACTAGGGAATCAAATCCATTTTAGACTCCAAAGTTTGGGACCTCGAAGCTAGGGCAATAGTAGAAATCAAAATCTCAAAGAAAGCTGGAATTTCGAGACCTTAGGAGGATAAAATTTCAGAGGGTTGTAGTTTCGGGAGCTGATTACCAAAAACTGATATCAGAAAGGATTGAATATCAGACCTCGACAATTTATTTCCTCAATGGTTTATTTGAAAGGAACACGATATCAGAAGGGACGAGATGGTAGGACATCAAAAGGATGAATATCTGATCAGGAGAGAATTTTGGAGGTTAGAATCTCGTAAGTTATTAATAATCAATTTCCTTTGAAAGTGTCGAGGGTTGTAGGAAATAAGACTTACAAAGGAATTCATTGAAAAACCAAGGACCGAGGGACCCTTTATCCCTCCTCCAATAGGACACATGGAAACCACTTATTGGCCCCTTAGGAGCTAATGTGGCAAACGAAATCAACATGATGTGGCAATACAAAGGACATGTGGCAGTAAGTTTTGGAATTTTTGGGTAGCCTAAGGTCACACATGCCACCACTAAGGATATGCCATATGGGATTGATGACATCAACATGACATCATATCAGAGGTTAGTATATTGGAAGATGTAGATCTCGCAACTCCTGTGCAAATGATATTTGAAAAAGTTACGATGAAGGGGGCTCGATTTTAAGTGGCACTTGGTTGTGGGGACCCAAATAATCAAGGGATGAGAGCAATACACAAGGAGATAGGCCCCCGACTGGATTCTAAAATTCTTAGCATGTAAGTGCTATACCAGTGGTCACAAGAATTGGTCATATGAGAAATAAAACAATAAAGGGGGCTAATAAGGAAGGTGCTAAAGGCATTGAAATTTTATGATATCATAAAATATCACTTAATAAAGTTACGATATGCTAAGGCTCCTATATTGTAGTGCAAAGTTTTAAATAATTAATGGGTTGATTGCTAGAGAGTAAATACACACAAAAGAGTTGGTGTCATAGGTATAATGGTGATTGCAAAGATCAATGGGTCAAGGCGACGAAGACCATGATTCTCAAAAAAGAACTGTTGGGTTTGTCTTGGTGTTGTAACAAATCCATCTCTGATATCCCATGCAGACCTTATAGAAATAAATGAAGAACAAAGAATCCATGCTGAAGTACAATAAAGCTTTGTTAGCCATGAATAAGCATGGGGAGTCTCATTGGAGTGTGCAGGTGGACTAAGATTAAATTCTCATCATGGAGAATAACACATGGAGTTGGTGAAGTGAACAAATCCCATTATCATGTTTCAATGTAGCGGTAAAACTTTTGAAAATAGACCCAAAAAAGAATGGAGTGCCATGCGAGAAGTACACTCTCAGGTAGTGTGGATGGCGATAGAGACAACATTGAGCTCAATGCAACAGAGGAACAAAAATCATAATTTCCATTGAGAAACTGGGGGAATACAATATTGTTGTGTATGTGCTGAAGAGAGTGGAGAAGGATGTGTGAATATTGAGAAACTGGTCCAAGTGTTGAACTAAAGCAAAGTGTTGCAGAGAGCCTGTATAATAGAATGCTGATAGCAGAGTATATGCAGTTCAAAGCAAAAGGATGAGTACAATGTGCTGTTTTAGAGTGAGCAGAGGATAGGGTGCTGCTGTGTGAGGTTGAGAGAGCCTGTGGAACAATAGAGGAATGACAACAAAAGTATGATACTGTAGTGAACCATATTGGTATTTCTCTATATATGTATTTTCCCTTGTTTTCAGTTTGAAAATTTTATGAAAGGTAGAAGAGTGGCTAGAGTAGGTGGTGGCTTGCATTCATAAGAGGTTGGTGCCTCTTGGAAAGTAAGTTCTTGCTATCTTAAGGGGGTCAGTGCCTCCTGTGAGTGGGTTCTCACAAAAAAATTGATGTAATTAATTAGGTTCTTAATTTATGTCATAATAATAAGTAGATTGGTGTTCTTTTTACTTTGGGTTTCCATGTAAAAATACCTGTGTCAATATGTGCATGCTGCTCATGTGATGGATTGTATGTGTTAGGTTCGGATAATAATAGGCTTCACAATTTTTAATTGACTATGTAAAGTCTTGTAATATTGTACATACTTTTGTTTTCTACAAAATGTTTTCCCATGTTAAAAAATGTAAAGAGGGTAAGTCCTAAAAGAAAAACCAAAGGATTAAAAGAAAAGGATTAAAGAAAAGAAGATAAAATATGAACCCCACCGAAAAGAGATAAAAATAGATCATGAAAGTGTGCACATTCAAATGCCACTACTCTTAGTTTAATTTTTGCAAATAAGATTGTGTGAAACTTCTCAAAATGCCACAATCCATGATGATCAAACAATTTAATCTTGATTCATTCATGCTTTAAATTTCATGTTGATATATAGAGAAAAAATATCTAGCCAAACTATTTAATCTTGGCAGATCAGTAGTTAGGTAGATAATAATAGTGAGCTCATTAGTTTAATCTAAGCCATTGGAAGTTATAAGATTAGAATTAGATAGTTTGATTATCAAAGAAAAATAAAGGGTCAACAAGCTCAAATGCACCTAGTAAATGAAGAAAATGTTAGGGTAAATGATGGGTAGGCGGAAGCAGTTTTCTCAAGGCATGGAGAGCATCAATTGGCTCATTTGATATTACTAACTTCCTTCCAAACTCATTTTCCCTTGTAAAAATATCCCTTCCCTTCATTTTAACCTTTTCTCCTTACACTTATTTTCCCTTACTAAAACCCTTTTCCCTAGTTAAAAAAACATATTTTCATTAGAAAAATAAATTCCCATTTACTAATTCCCCCTTTTTCGATTAAAAATGGAAAAACCCACTTACATGTTTAAATTTTTTACCCAATATCCTTTTTTAACTCATGTTCTTACTGTATTATTAACTCCCGCATATATATTTTCCCAACCCCATTTTTCATTAATTCACTAATTATCCCGGGTCCCCACTTCTATTTTAATACCCATCACATCACTTATCCCTAAGACTCACCTATCAAATCCTCGACTCACCTGTCCTATTTGTCCATTTGTCGGATCTTCATCCCTCAGATCCAATGGTAAATAGAGCCTATCACACCACCAATTTCCCAACTTTTAACACCATCGATGGGTTGCGAAATGAGTAGTTTCACAACCCCACTCCCTTGCTACATGGCAACTCTAGACTGTATCGCATCCTCCAATCTAAAACTGTTAACCCACTTTTCACCATGCGATAACTGCCAGTCCATCATCTGAACTGTATGATGAAACCACCCTGCCATTTGAATTTAACCCCATGCCCATATGTTTAACCATTGTTGGTTAAAATCAATAAACCTACCTTTTATAGCCTTTTCACCATTATTCTATTGAAGTTTGCGAAAAAGAGCTCTATCAACTTGTTTCAAGAGATTTCACACAAGAATTCAAGCCTTTCGCCACTAAGAGACAATGCTGACGCAACCTAAAGCTTTATAGAGACCATTGAAGCCTATTTTGCTGCCAGAAAGCCTCAGTTTATTCCAGAACCCCTTCTACATACTAAAAGCTTCATTTTCTAGGTATTCCTAAGCACCAAGGCCTGTACTTAAGAAAGAAAGTAATAAATTCTAAATTGAACAAATTAAATGGCCTCCGAGAGTATTATAAATGTCAATCCCTGCAACCACCTGTAATCGATGTTGAACATAACCCCCTTGTTGACAAGGACTTCAAAATTAGTGATACAATCACTAATTTCAACTTTCTTGAGCTCCATTGCTGGAGCCATGATAAATTCATAGACCAGGATGATGATATGCTCCTCTGGGATTCAAACCTACCCAAGTATATCTTCCCACAAACCTTCCAATTTCTAGAAATCATCAAGTTCTGTCAAGTCAATTATCTACCTAGTGAAAGAGCCCTAGTAACCCCTAGCAAAGTGATTTGTTCACATTACTACAGAATCAATAAACCAAATGTTGCAAATTCAACCTAAGCCTGATGAAGCCCCTTTGTCAATTGAAATCCTCACCGAGTTATACCTAAAGCTTGACTTTCCCAAGAGATTTCAAATCTTCCAAAATTTTCTTCCTTCATCTGTTGAAAAACCAAAGAGTAATCCTCCTTATTTAGCCTCAATTTTTTCAGGAAGAACAAGGCAGATTGTTTCAATTCTGTCTTGTATTCTAGGCTATTTTACAGATGAGTATGTTGATGCTTCAATCCTAGGTTTTTGTCCATTTTTTGGCCAGGACAACGTCCTGCTTTCACATTTAACTTTGCTCAATACCTATCAGATTCTATCCATGAGCAGTTAGTTAAATTACTTGAAGAAGGTGTGTTCAAGTGTATTCATCTATTTTGTTTCATATGTTCTTATACTTCCAATTTGAAACGTTTGTAGTAAGCCTCCAAAAACTGGACATTGAGGGTAACCCACAATCAGTTGTCTTCTAGACTTCCCTAATTAGAAAATATTCCACAGTGTTCACCTACAAGGACTTCATTGACTCCTTTATTCATACAGTTTCTAACATGCTAAGCAGTAGTAGTCAACCTAGGATCAATGAAGAAATGAAGAAAATATTACAGTTTTCAGAGCACAGTAGAACAGGAGACTGGTATTTGTACCATAACTACACTGGAATTAGGGTGTATGGATGTCAACTCACTCCTTACAAGCTTCCCAAATACCTTCCCATGAGGTTATTTGCACTAGAATATATCAGGTAGATCCTAAATTCAGATGAGGTTAATTTTCTATCAACCAAGAAGAAAACACAGTTCAAAATCAAGAACCAGATTGGTCCTTTCATTATCAACAGTAGAAATGCTGATCAACAAGCAGATAAGTGTTTACAGGAATTCGAGTTTGGTGGTAGTTTCAAATGGCAGTATGATCCTTTATGAGTTATCAAAAAGTTAAGAATCAAGTTTAAATTAACTCCTTTTGTCCATGATTCCAAACAAGAGGTTGAGAAGTACTCAAACTAGTTAGAGTGGTTGGAGGGTACTTTGAAGAGGTGGAGAAACCAGTTGAGACAAGTCCACTAAAACTAAATTCAAACTAATGTACACAAAGAAGCCAAAGCTAAATCCTGTAAATGAGCAAGAAGAGATAGTTGAGACAATTGAAGTCATTAATGTAGACTCAGTGGTGAAAGAAAGTGCATCTCCAGCAGTTTCAGAGGAAACTCATCAACCTTCAACCTCTAATACTTAGATTATTCAAAAGCAACATAGTGTTGAAGTCACTTCATCAAGCAAACTAGTGGATAAATAAAAATACATAAGGGAGAAATATAAAGAAATCAAATTGAGAAATGAAGCATTGAAAGCTGAAACCTATGCCCAAGATATGAAACAGACTCCTAGTGATCATAATAGGTTATTTTCAGTTTTCGACTACAAAAATAGAAATATGCAGATGGCCTTTCTACAGCGACTGATACAAGGCCCTAAAACAACAACAGATTACAAAAAGATAGAATTTGAAGTTTTTGCCAAGAATGTTCATCCTATAGATCAAATATAGTTTCATAAGCAAGAAGGATAAATGCTATACCCAACTATGACCAACAAAGCTATGAGTGTACAAAAACTAGAAAATTCTCTAGAGAATATCAAAACACAGTTAAAACTAGAGAAGGCATCCTCACAAGCAAATGATAATAGAATCAAAACACTTGAAGAATTGGTCACGGGGGTTGGGTATGATACTAAGAACATCAAAGCAACTGAAAAGATTATCAAAAAGAAGAATGAAGACATTGCTACATTGAATAAGCAACGAAAATTACCTCCTACTGAACATCCACAAGAAAAATAAGTTTTGGAGAACGAAGGCTAAAAATATGAAATGGTGAATCTCATCGTTTAGTTGAAAACGCAACTAAAAGAAATGGAGAATGAGATGGAAATATTGGTGCAGGAAAAGAAGGTCATCATGGAAGTAGTTACTGTCACTACCATTCCTACAATTACTACAACAATTCCATTTACTTGATCATCTCCATTACCAACAACACTTATAGCTACTACATCAACCACTACATCAGCAACATATTCAGTAAAAACAACAACTCATCCCAGTGATGAAGTAGGTAAACTGATCAAAGCCATGCAGGATATGTCCATCCAAACAAATGAAATAAATAGACTTAAAGAACAAATAAAATGTCAAGAGGATGAAAAGAAGCTAGTTCAAACCATGCATTGAGATGAAACACAGAAGTCGAATAGATTGAATGAAAGGTTACACAAGTTAGAGAAATAATTGACGCTGAAAGAGCCACTAGCCCAAGCAAAGAAACAATTATGGGCCAATATGATTAACAATGTTAATGATATTTGAACATCCATCCAAGTTATCTTTGAGCAGATAGGTTTGATCAAGGAAGCAAGTGAGGAAATTCAAAAGGTAAGATTTCAGAACTTGGAAAGAAACCAGAAGAAGTCTCTAGGGTAATCCAATTCCTAAATTCGAAAAACAAGTATGAATTGCAGGAGCTTGAAATAACTGACAGAATAGAGACCATATTAGAAGTGAAGAAAGTAATCACCAAAAGTAATATGATGATACAACTTGAGGAGAAATGTCAAAACATGCAACTAGCAGTAGACAGGTTCATTGTCAAATTTGATGTTTTTTGGCAGAAAGGTTTGCCTAATCCTTTGGTGATTAATGACAGGTTAATGAAACATGAATATTATGACAAGAAAATCAGAGAAGTGGTCAAAGAACAATCCAACAATTTCTCCATGAAAGGAATTCCTATAGGAAAAGTGCTCTATCAGGATTTTGAGAATCTCTTTTACCTTCAACATGAGGTAAAAGATCCCTTTATAAACAACCCTACTTTTGCAAAGTACACAGAAGCTGATGAAATATACATAACAATGGTAAAAATCAAATTACCAGATGAAGACGCTTGGGAGAAACCAAATGATTTACTTTGAAAGGTAAAAGTAAAACAGGTAAAAGAGTAGTCAAGGTTAAAACAAATCATGTAGGTTAAAACAGACACAGAGCAGTCAAATATTAAAAGTAAAGTAGTGACAGAGTTTAAAGAGTATCATATGAAAGACACTAAACAACAAAAGAGATAAAACAACAAAATATCTGTGAAAGCAAACAACAAAGCCAAATAATAAGAAGGGACAACTTGAATTAGTTAGATAGTTGTTTGTATCTTCTTGCGTGAAGTTATTTAATTTTCCTTGAATAATTCCTAAATTAGTTTTAGGATATTTTGTAGTAGTTTTTGTATAAATACTTCATAATTCGAAGTGTTGAAGTGTGGATTTATGAATATTTCTATAGTTGAACTCATATACAACCTGAGGGTTTACTATACTTTTCCAGTTGATAGACATGACAAATAATAGAAGCATTTCTTTACATGATTCATGTGTTGAGACACTTCAGTGAAGTATATTTCAATTATTCATGTTCTTTTCTGAGTTATTCCATAAACTTGAATGGTTTTCTAAATTTGAATGGTATAACAGGGATGTTATTGCATAATTTGTTTAAGTGCACTCTGTTCTGATCTATTATTCATTTTTATGTTTTCTTCTGATATCTGGTTTAAAGTATCGTTAATTTCCCTCTA
Organism: Pinus taeda; assembly: GCA_000404065.3. Taxonomy (NCBI): domain Eukaryota; kingdom Viridiplantae; phylum Streptophyta; class Pinopsida; order Pinales; family Pinaceae; genus Pinus; species Pinus taeda. The sequence continues at coordinate 135,217 of APFE030115972.1, read as the reverse complement.
ATCCTTATTGACCTCTTTCACCTTCCTTCTTTATCTAGTTTAAGGAATCAATAACTGCTCCTTCATCCCAATTGAAACTCATTTCACCATCGTAGCCCTAAAGATCTATTGTTGCTCAGTTACCTTTCCTTGTAACACTACTTTTATAATTGGTTTCTGTTCTCTTTTCTTGATATATCGACTCCATAACCTAATGGAAAATAGACAAGAACCTATCCATCTAAATCAGTAATTCCACCAAAAAATCAAAATCAGACCAAAATAAAGCAAACATAGCTAGCCTAAAATCCATTAAGTAAACAAAGTTAAAACACATAGAGAGAGCCCTCTTTGAGTTTAGGAAGGATAGATTCTAAGCTCCAAATTAGGTTTGTAGTTACCTCTGATATTTCTTTTTAACACATTGAACAACCCTTGGAAATTTTGGAGTGATAACATAGTGGCGACCATATTGGGGAATTCAATCCCTAGTTAAAATCAATCTTAAAGGAAAAAGTTTTCCTCATTTTTTACATTAAGATTTTAAAGGGTTGCTTGAAATCATCATTATAAGTTAAAATTCTGGCTTCTAGAAGAACATATTATACCAGGGCTCATCCTGATCCACAACTTGCTACAATTGTTGATGATCCTGACAGAATTTTAAGAAAACCTTAAAGGATAGAGAGTCAAGAAAGGGTTAATCAGTTAAAAAGTCAAATTCACTTCCTAAAGAATTATCAAGCTTAGAGGATATTAAATTTGACTTACCATTTGAGCATTCTTTGTTTCGTACCAAAACTGAAAATTCAGTCTATGATACATTAATATATCCCAATTTTATTCAATTTATTGAATCAAATAAGGATACTATACATCTTGATTTAGATCAACATGTTTTGGATACTTTTGAAAAAATTGATGAGTTAACCTCCACTTTGATAAGGCATATAGACGATGCCTATTTTCAATAGTCAGTTGAATTAGTTTCCCTAACTGCTACTACCCATGAACACTCTACAGTATTTTCAGAAACTGTAAATACAACCTCATTCAATACCACCTCACCTATAATATCCACCACAATTCATTCCACAAAGCCATTCCTACCTAAACTTCCTCTCCAACCTAATTTCTCAAGTTCATCTTCAAGCAACACCACTTCACCCTCCAGTCAAGCTAAAATTGTAGCCATGGCAGACATATATGCACCTTTGGCCTTACAAGCTCCTTTACATGCTATGCCACAGGATTACCAAAGTAAAATTTTGCAGTTTGATGGTACTGGTCAGTATACTGCTCAACGACATGTAAATAAAATGAAAAATTATTTTGAGTTACAGGAAGTTGATGAGGCTGATGTACAAATGAGATTATTTTCACAAACACTAGCAGGAGATGTTAAAAAGTGGTTTAAATCTTTACCTCCTAACCATATTTTTGATCTAGCTGATTTCCACCAGTTGTTCATAAATAGGTGGGAAAGAAAGAAAAACCCTCTCTAGATATTATCTGAATATGAGAACATAAGGAGATCTCCTAGTGAATCTGTCCAGGATTAATGTACTAGGTTTAACAACATTTACAATGCAATTCCAGTGAATATTAGACCCCCACCAGACCTTGCCCTAATTAAATTTCTAGATGGTTTTGATGTTGACATGTCATCTCAATTAAGAGAAAGAAATCCTCCAACTTTAGAACAGATGCAAAGTGATGCAGTTAGTGTAGAAGCTAACTTATTGGCTAAAAGAGCCAGGATGAGGAATGAGAGGAGAGTTACCATTAAAGAAGAATCATCCACTTCAGATGTTAAGATAGATAGTTTAGCTAAAAGTGTATAAAGTCTAATGGATAGGTTAGATAATATGGAAAGAAATCCTCAGTGGGAAAATAAGAAAGGACCCCAAATTAGGAACCCCAACTTCCGAAAAAAATCCTAATATTGGAAAATTAAGAGAAGTTGTACCTGATCAGCAGGTTAAACCACCTTTCCAGGAAAATTATGTTGAAAGTTCACAACAACATGAAGAAGACCAGGACACCTAGATAAACTTGATGGGAGTAAACGATGAGGATTCCATTTTTCTTACTCCGGAAGAATAGGAATTATACATGTTACAATAATCACAATTAGAGTCTGGAGAGTCCTTTGACTACAAACAAGGCTATGAATATGCTATCTACGAAGTTCATAAATAATATAGCCCTAGAAGGAAAAAGAACACAAAAGTTCCTCCTAAGAAATCAACCCAAACCCAAACTAAGAAAATAGTGGAAGCTCCTGGGATCAAGATCCTACAAATTTTCCCTAGAGGAGCTCACGAGGCCTCCAGCCCAAAGATGGTGGACATAACATCAATTGAAATTCAAACTTTAGCTACACCTGAAACTTCAAATGCAACTCAAACTGTTCCAAACAATAAAATTGAAAACAAAATAGTTGGTACACAAACTGAATTACCAAGTGCTGGGAAAGAAAACAAAAACACACAAACCAAAATTACTAAGGATGAAATCATTCAATTAGGCAAAAATAAAATACCATTCAATATCAAAATTGAGTTATCCAAATTGAAAATACTAGTTCCCTTAACAAAGCTGGTAAAAAATGAATCATACAAAGCAAAAATAACTGAAACACTAAACATAGGTGCAGGCGAAGATACTGTGAACCTTAATGATGATCAACCTGAGTTGTTATTTGGTCCAGAAGTAAATGGAAAACATCAACAAGGATGTATCCCTCCATTCTATATTAGCTTAAATGTTCATGATAAAATCTTACATAATGCTATGTTAGATTCAGGAGCATCTCATAACCTAATGCCTAAAGCAGTCATGGAAAGGTTAAACTTAGACATCACTAGAACCTACAAGGACTTGTTTTCCTTTGATTCTAGTCAAGTCAAATGCCTTAGACTGATAAAATATCTGTGTGTAACTCTAGTCTAATTCCCATAAAAGAGTATTGTTATGGATATAGTAGTTGCTGATATCCCTCCCAAGTATGGTATGTTGTTATCTCGCTCATGGGGAGCAAAATTACAAGGATCACTACAATTAGACATGTCATATGCTACCATTTCTGTCTTTGGTAAGCAAAGAAAGATTTACAAAGAAACCTTGATGAAATACATGGTAAGTAGTTTAGAAAGACCACAAAATTACCCCATTTATTCCATGCATTTTGATCCGGACTCATTTATTTTATATAATTGTTAGGTCCCTATAATACTAATGATGCCCCCATTACTATTGTAGTTGTATCCATTATTAATATTGTTGTGCCCTTATTGTCCCCATATTGTTGTTATGTGCCCCATAGAATCCCTCGATTGTTATTTTTTTGCCTTTATATTATTATTGTTAGGTCGGCTTGGTTATATTGTGACTCCTTAGACTCCTATATATAGAAAGGAGGTTTTGTCATTTGAATCATCCAAGAATTGTTCATTTATGTAATGTAAAGGAGATTGCCCTCTAGAAGAGGCTGAATTATAAGGCTTTGATCTATCTTTACTATCTTTTTGTGAGCTGGTTTCATAACATTTGGTATCATAACTTTGGATTCTAGGGTTTCACTGCTCCAAATAGGTCATCGTGGAATTTTCACTATAACTCTTTTTATGTGATGTTTCAGAAGTGAAAAAAAAAACCCATTTGAGACAAAATCACATTGAACCTTTGGTCCAAATTTCAGAGTTTTTAGCGCTATATTTGCGGAGATATGATATGAGGAAGTTGGTATTTTTTGCAGACTCCTAAATTACATTCCAAACAGGTGACCTTGGGAAAATCATCATAAATTTTGTTTTGAGCATCAGATTGCAATTTCGTAAGAAGTTATAGAAAGAGGACGGACTATAGCTTCATGTGTATATTTTTTAGACCTGAAGGTCAAAACAGTGACATGTGGCACCTCATACAAGGTCGCTCTTTTGAAAAGTTATATAATCAGTTCATCTTGGGAGATTGTGCATAACTCTTTCTTAGAGAATCTAAATTCAATCAGACTGGTGGCATTGGAAAGAAAACATAGAGGGCTACTGCAAGTCACAATTTTAGAACTGAAAGATCCAAAATTACAGAGATACATCATATCCAATATCGAGTGCCTACAAAGTGAAAAAAGGTGTGTATTTTTTTGGTTTGAAAAATTAGTTTGAAGGACTTCAAAGGGAATAGTGAAGAATTATTATCGATAATTGATGCCCCGAAGAAAGAAAATGGAAACACCTAGTAAACAACCTGAAGGCTCTAGCATGACCCATGAAGAAGAGGAAGAAATGCTACATGATATATCAAAATTACAAGACCAAGTGAAACAAATGTCACTCTCACAAAAGCTAACAGAAGCTAAGATAAATGGCGTGGAATCTAAGATAAAGGACGTGGAAGATAAGATGAATGACATGGAAGCTAAGATGAATGGTGTGGAAACTAAGATCAATGGCATGGAAGCTAAGATGAATGGAATGGACGCTAATATGGATGGCATGGATGATAAGATGGAAGAATTGAAGATAAATTTGAATAAGTTGCTACAATAAATGGTCACTAATGGTGAAAGAGTAGTAAAGGAAACTCATGATGAGAACAAAAGAAATGTTAATCATGATTCAATAGACTCTAATGTGGGATCAAAGACCCACCATATTCCAAAAATCAATATGAGGAAGTTTGATGGCAAGGATCCCGCAACATGGATATTACAGATGGAGCAATTTTTCGATCTCAATAACGTGCAAAACACACAAAAGGTATGTATTGCAACTTTATATTTGGAACCAAATCAGTTTGTATGGTATCAATGGCTTTTCTCTCGTAAACAAATTATCACTTGGGCAATTTTTCCGAAAGAATTGACAATACATTATGAGGATACAAAAAACAACACTTTTTTTAGCCAATTGATAAGTCTCAAACAAAAGGGTTCAATAATGGAGCACATTGAGGAGTTCCAAAAATTGAACGTAAGGGTAAAAGATATTCCAGAGGAGCATAGGATTGATGTCTTCATAGGGTCTTTAAAGGATAATATCCAACATGATGTTCTCCTTTGGGAACCTGACTCATTAGAGAAGGCATTCAGGTTAGCAAGAAAAATGGAAAGCAAAATTATGGCAACCAAGAAGCATGCCACTCACAACTATAAAGATGGAAGTGTTGTTGCCCCTAGTCTTCCACAACCTATAAGGTTGACACCACAACAATTGGAAGAAAAAAGAGAAAAAGGGCTTTGTTACAGGTGTGATAACAAATACACTAAAGGTCATAAGTGTGCTGAGAAGAAATTATTCTACATAGATTGCGAAGAGGAAGACGAAAAGGAGCAAGAAAGGTCAAAAGAAGAGCATATACTCCACGAACAAAGCCTAGATAAATAAGAAATGAATCCGACCATATCTTGTAATGCATTGGCTAGAATTAACACTCCTCAAACCATCAAAATAGAACGACAAATCAAGAAGAAAAAGGTAATAGTGTTGATTGATTCAGGAAGTACCCACAATTTTATTGATTGTAATGTAGCAAAAGAATTGAATTCCTTCTTATATGTAGCACCAGAGTGTCAAGTGATGGTTGCAAATGGAGGAACAATAAATTGCTCCAGAAAGTTCCATAATATCAAGCTATCGATGGGAGAATATGTATTGACTAGCCCAATGCTTTCCATTCCAATGGAAGGTATTGATGTTGTACTAGGAGTCTAATGGCTACAATCCCTGGGTACAATAGCTTTTAATTTTCAAGAACCTTTCATGAACTTTTCTGTGGAAGGAAAGGAAGTTGAATTAAGGGGTATTGCAGGGAAACCAGGAAAGATAATCAGCTCTAACGGTATGACAAAGCTTCTAAAAAAGGAACAAAGGGGTGTAATTGCACAATTATGTTCGCTAGATTTTTCCACATTGGAATCATCTATTTCTCCAAACATCCAAAAATTCTTGAACAATCATTCCAAGGTATCTGAGAATCCCAAAGGTCTTCCACCTATTCATGATCATGATCATGCTATTCATTTGATTCCAGGAAGTGTTCCTCCAAACATCAGGCTGTACAGATATCCCTATG
>APFE030115972.1:78074-129140 GCA_000404065.3 Pinus taeda | reverse complement strand
AAGTCTTTGAAGGATCATGTTGAACATGTTGACAGGGTGCTACAACTATTGGAGGAGAAACAATTATATGCAAAAAGATCCAAATGTCTCTTTGGAGTACAAGAGGTGGAATATCTGGGTCATATTGTATCTCATGAAGGAGTTAAGGTAGACCCTAGCAAAATTAAAGCCATTAAGGAATGGAAAATCCCCACATCCATAAAGCATCTACAAGGATTTCTCGGTCTAACTGGGTATTATCGCAAGTTTGTTAAGAATTATGGGAGGATAGCAGCACCTCTAACAACATTTATTGAAGAAAGATGCATTTTCATGGACTCCAGAAGCAACAAAGGCCTTCAAACATCTTAAAGAGGCATGTGCCAAGCACTGGTCTTAGCTACACCAGACTTTACAAAAACCTTTATTATGGAATGTGATGCTTCAGGAAATGGATTTGGTGTTGTTTTAATGCAAGATGAAAGACCCATTGATTTCGAAAGTCATCCAATCAAGGGAAAGTATTTACACAAAGCTATTTATGAGAAGTAAATGTTGGCAATACTACATGCACTTAAGAAATGGCAGCCCTACCTAATGGGATGACACTTCAAGGTAAAAATGGATCATGATAGCCTTAAATACTTTTTAGAACAAAGATTATCCTCTGAAGAACAACAAAATTGGGTCACAAGATGTTGGGTTATGACTTTGAAATCATCTACAAAAAAGGGAAGCAAAATGTTGTGGCATATGCACTCTCAAGAAAGGATGAGGATGTGGAAGCATTGTTGTGCGATTTCTATTATCCAACCATATTGGATAAATGAAGCAAGGGGGGAATGGAAGAATGACGAAGAAGTGTGGGCACTTATTCGAAAGTTACAACAAGATTCCAGTACCTCTGATACATTTAGCTGGAAAAATGATTCGTTATGGTACAAAGATCGCTTATACCTCTGTAAAAATTCCCAGCTAAAACAAAAGATTCTTAAGGAATTGCACACTTCTCCCTTAGGAGGGCACTCGGGATTTTTAAAAACTTACCACAAGGTTAAGAAGGATTTTTTTTGGGATGGCCTTAAATCAGATATTCAAAAGTTTGTGGTGGAATGTTTTGTTTGCCAACAAAATAAAGTTGAAACAATTAAGACACCGGGTCTACTACAACCTTTATCCATTCCAAGCCAACGTTGGGAGGAGACTTCAATGGATTTTATCACAGGTTTACCCAAGTCTGAGGGAAAGAGTGTCATCATGGTGGTAGTTGACAGACTTACCAAGTATGCACACTTTTGTGCATCATCACATCCATTTAAAGCCAATACAGTTTCTACTGCATTTATAGAAACAATTCAAAAGCTACATGGAAACCCAAAGATTATTGTAAGTGACAGAGATCCATTATCACTGGAAATTTTTGGAAAATATTTTCTTGTCTTGGTACTCAGTTAGCTCATAGCTCATCTTATCATCCTCAATCTTATGGGCAAACTGAGATAGTAAACAAATGTTTGGAAGGATATCTTCATTGCTTTGTATATGATAAACAGACACAATGGGTCAAATGGTTGCCTCTGGCTGAATGGTGGTATAACATTTCCTTCCATACTACAACAAAAATGACCCCATTTATGGCACTTTATGGATATCAAGCACCATCCATCACATCATATTTAAGAGAAAATTCTAAGGTTCAAGTAGTGGAACATCACATCGAGCATCAACAACAAGTTCTCCAACTCTTAAAGGACAACCTTGTGTTGGCACAGAATAGAATGAAACAACAAGCATATCAACATTGTAGCGAAAGAAGTTTTGATGTAGGTGACTGGGTATTCCTATGGCTACAACCATATAAACAAATGTCCCTCAAGTAAGCTAAGAAGGAGAATTAATTATCACCAAAGTATTATGGTCCATACAAGGTTTTGCAAAAGATTGGTACTATGGCATACAAATTGGAGCTTCCTATAGCTTCTCGAGTGCACCTAGTTTTCCATGTTTCATGTTTACAGAAGGTTATAGGCGACAAACTCCCAGTTCAAACAATATTACCAAAACTTGATGAGGAAGGAAAAATCATATTGGAACCGGAAGCAGTCATAGAAAAAAGAACTCGATAGCTACGAAATCAATCAATTTTAGAGTATCTCATCAAGTGGAATAAATTATCCGCTGAAGATTCCACATGGGAGGATGAGAATTTTATACAGAAGCATCTAGAACTACTCAAGTGTTGAGGACAACACTTTTTTGAAGGATAGGGGCATGTTAGGTCCCTATAATACTAATGATGCCCCCATTACTATTGCAGTTGAATCCCTTACTAATATTGTTGTGCCCCTATTGTCCCCATATTGTTATCACTGTGCCCCATAGAATCCCTCTATTGTTATTTTTGTGCCTTTATATTATTATTGTTAGGCTGGCTTCATTATATTGTGACTCCTTAGACTCCTATATATAGAAAGGAGGTTTTGTCATTTGAATCATCCAAGAATTGTTCATTTATGTAATGTAAAGGAGGTTGTCTCCTCGAAGAGGCTGAATTCTAAGGTGTTGATCTATCTTTTCTATCTTTTTGTGAGCTAGTTTCATAACAATAATTCATAAGATAGCAAAGACAAGATCACAACTTTAGAAGGAAAACACAAAGAATCTGATAGAGAAAACATAACACATGAGTCTCTATGGCATTTAGATTTTGATGGCTTTGTAAATAGATTAGGAGCAGGAGTTGGTATATGGATTTACAATTTAGAGAATGATCATTCAGAAGGACATGCTTTTAGATTGAACTTCAAATGCACTAACAACATGGAAAAATATGAAGCATTAGTGCTAGGCCTTCAAATCATAAGGAAACTTGGAGCTAAAAGAGTTTCCATCATGCTAGACTCAGAACTCATTATAAAACAGGTCAAAGGAGAGTACATTACCAATAACCCTAGACTTAGCTGCTATAGAGAAACCATCCTGGACTTGATAAATTGTTTCCTTGAGATTGACTTTTCTATTATTCCAAGAAAGCAAAATATGCAAGCTCATAGCTTAGCCACTTTTTCCAAGACATGCAAGTTGCCCTTCCAACTAGATCATTAGTACACAACTGAGGTAAGACATAGGCCAACCATACCTGGTAATTTCAAGTATTGGAAAATTTTCTCACATGACAATCAAATTCATGCTTTTATGATTTCAGAAGGATAATTTCGAAATGGTAATATAGACACTGGCTGTACATCATATAATACTATAAATAATGAAATAGATGTAAATGATGTAAATAAGTTAGAACCAACTAAATTCACTAAACTAGAGATAGATCAATTAGAGACTGTAGAAATTGAGGAATCAATCAATGATGAATCATAAGTTTTAAACCTCAAAGACAAAATTTTTCCTAAGGGATTAGCCCCACTAGAAGACATATTTGACCTCAATGATGTAGCTAGGAAACCTAAACTGGATCCTCTAAGTTCAAACATAGAGGAATGCAAAATAGGGACAAAGGAATATCCTAAGCTCATCAAGATAACTAAGACATTACCCCTAGATGAAAAGCTGAAATACATTAGCTTGTTTAAATAATTTCAAGATGTCTTTGCCTAGAGTTATGAAGACCTCAAGTCTTATGAAACCAACATTATTCAACATAAAATACCCATCAAAGAAAATCAGAAGCCCTTTAAACAAAAACTGAGGAGAATTAACCCTGTTCTTATGCCATTAATATAAAAAGAATTTACGAGGATGTATGATGCTCAGATCATAGCGCTCATCAGGTATTCTAGTTGGGTCTCTAATTTAGTCCCCACTAGAAAGAAAACAGGAGAAATCAGACTTTGTGTTGATTTCAGAAACTTGAACAAAGTATCAATGAAGGATAAATATGCCCTCCCTAAAATGGATCACGTTCTCCAGAGGGTGGTAGGGTCATCCATAATTTCATTACTTGATGGATTCTCTAGTTAGAATCAAATCCTAGTCCAACTCGAAGATCAAGAAAATACTGCATTCACCACTCCCTGGGGATCTTTCATGTATTTTAAAATGTCCTTTGGATTGATGAATGTTGGGGCAACATTCTAAAGAGAAATGGACATAGCCTTTGCAAAAGAAATCCATGAGTTTTTGGTCATTTACCTAGATGATATTACAACGTTTTCCAAGTCAAATAATGAACATCTAGATCATCTAAGAAAGGTATTCATAAAATGGAGAAAGTTTGGCATATCCTTAAATCCTAAAAAATCACTTTTTGGGAAAACTCCTAGGACACATAATTTAAAAAGAGGGTATTAGAATTGATCCAACTAGAATAGAAGCAATCCTAAACATCAATCATCCTAGGAACATTAAAGAATCGCAATCATTCTTAGGTAAGATAAATTTTCTTAGAATATTCATTTCTAACTTAGCAAAACTAATTAGATATTTGAATAACATGTTAAAAAAGGATTCAACAGTTAAGTGGACAGTGGAGGCTAAGCATTATTTTGAAGCAATCAAAGAATCCCTTACTAAAACATTTGTCCTCATAAGTCCTAATCTTATCAAAGATGTCATAATTTTTTCATTTGCTTCGGAGCACACCATTACAATAGTCTTGTTGCAAAAGAATGATGAGAATTATGAACAACCCATCACTTTCTTTAGCAAATCTTTGAGAGATGCTACACTAAAGTATAATATAATGGAAAAAAAGCCCTTGCTTTAGTAAAAGACATAAAGGATTTTAGAGTATATATTCTATACTCTCACATAATAGCATATGTTCCAAACTCAGTGGTAAATGACATTCTAACTCATGATGGGCCTAATGGAAAAAGGGGCAAATGGATTGCAACCATACTAGAATATGACATTGAAATCAAGCCTACAGAATTGGTTAAAGGCCAAGGTTTATCCAAGCTCATGGCTAAATCGAATTGTCGAGCCTTAGACATAATTTTCGTTGCTGCCATATATGATCAGGAAGAGATGGCGACTCCACAAATTATTGAAGCTTTCATAGATTCATCCTAGTATGCAGACATTATGTTCATTTTACTCAACCTACAAGATCCTCCTGGTTTATCTAGAACTAAAAGTAGATTCCTAAAAATGAAAGCAATGAAATATTGTATCTTAGACAATGTTTTATTTTGGAAAGATAATAGTGGCATTTTGTTAAATTGTTTATTAAAAGATGAAGCCAACAAAGTCATGCAGGAATTTCATGCTGGGGATTATGGGGGACACCTATACTGGAAAACAATTGTTGATAAGATTTTAAGGCCAGGTTTTTACTAGCCCACCCTTTTTGCAGATGTCAGAGAATATGTGACCTCCTGTCACAAATGCCAAATATTTTAAGGCAAGAAGAAACCCTTACCATTTCCCCTCAAACCTATCTCAACAAAAATGCCTTTTCAACAATGGGTTTTAGACTTCATTGGGGAAATTCACCCACCCTCCTTAGCCCAACATAAATGGATCCTGACAACCACTAATTATTTTACCAAGTGGATAGAAGCCATCCCTTCTAGACAAGCCACTGACTCTATCATCATCTCATTCCTTAAAAACAATATCCTTTCAAGATTTGGATGCCCACAAAAGCTCATCACTGATAATGCAATTACTTTCAAATCCAAGAAAATGGTTGACTTCTATAACAAATACCACATCACCCTTGGCCATTCCACGGCCTATTACTCTCAAGGTAATGGAATAGCATAATCTTCAAACAAAAGCCTAGTCAACATCATCAAGAAGCTGTTAGAAGATAACGAGAAAACCTAGAACAAAAAGTTGGCGAATGCCCTATGGGCGGACAAGCTTACTACTGAGAAATCTATTGGTACATCTCCTTATCAATTGATATATGGAATGGATGTTGTTTTTCCATCCTCATTAGTAGTACCAATGATGAAAATGATTCAAGAGCTGTAAGTAGAACCAAATGACATCCAAAGGAGGATACACCAAACAATTCATTTGCAACAAACCAAGGAAGAAGTTTATATCAAATTCCAAGCAATTCAAGAAAAAATCAAGAAGATATTTGATAAGAAAACTAAATCAGAGGATTTCTACATAGGTGATCAAGTACTAAAATGGGATTCCAGAAGGGAGGACAAAGGGAAACATGGGAAATTTGACTTTCTTTGGAAAGGCCCATATGTTATTCATGGTTACAGAGGCAATAATGCATTTTTCTTGAAAGAATTACATGGCACAGACTTACATGGTGAACCACTCAATGGTCGAATGTTGAAGCACTATCTTCCACTAGAGTAATCAGTAGTTCATTAGTTCTATTCATTGTAAATACCATAGAAAATTTTAGGTTGTAGTGGATGATTATCTTCTAAAAGTTGAAGCCTGAAAAGGAAATGTTAAGCTTTAAAAGGTATAACATCATATGTTTGAATAAAGGAGATCACAGAAAGTAGTTCCGAGTAAAGCACAGTCAAAGTTCCAAGGCCACTGATCAGAAAGTTCTTGACATCTCACATGAAGATGCTATCCCCAAGTGGAGCCACTGTTAGGTTTCTATAATAATAGGCTTCATAATTTTGAATTGACTATGTAAAGTCTCGTAATATTGTACATACTTTTTCTTTTTGCAATTTTTTTCCCATATTAAAAAATGTAAAGATGGTAAGTCCTAAAAGAAAAATAAAAGGACTAAAAGAAAAGGATAAAAAAGGAAGATAAAATATGAACCCCACCAAAAAGAGATAAAAATAGATCATGAAAGTGTGAACATTCAAATGCCAGTACTCTTAGTTTATTTTTTTCAAATAAGATTGTGTGTAGCTATCAAAATGCCACAATCGATGATGATCAAACAGTTTAATCTTGATTCATTCATGCTTTAAATTTCATGCTGATAGATAGAGAAAAAAGATCTAACCAAACTATTTAATCTTGGCAGATCAGTAGTAAGGTAGAGAATAATAGTGAGCTCATTAGTTTAATCTGAGCCATTGGAAGTTATAAGATTAGAATTAGATAGTTCGATTATCAAAGAAAAATAAAGGTTCAACAAGCTCAAATGCACCCAACAAATGAAGAAAAATGTTAGGGTAAATGATGGGTAGGCAGAAGCAGTTTTCACAAGGCATGAAGAGGATCAATTGGCTCATTTCATATTACTAACTTCCTTCCAAACTCATTTTCCCTTGTAAAAATATCCCTTCCCTCCATTTTAACCTTTTCTCATTACTTCACTTATTTTCCCTTACTAAAACCCTTTTCCCTAGTTAAAAAAGCATATTTTCATTAGAAAAATAAATTCCCCTTTACTAATTCCACCTTTTTCGATTAAAAATATAAAAACCCACTTACATGTTTAAAAACTTTACCCAATATCCTTTTTTAACTCATGTTATTACTGTATTATTAACTCCTACATATATATCTTCCCAACCCATTTTTCATTAATTCCCCCACTAATTATCCCGGGTCCCCACTTCTATTTCAATACCCATCACATCACTTATCCTCGGGCCCCACCTATCAAATCCCCGACTCACCTCTCCTATTTGTCCATCTGTCGAATCTTCATTCCTTAGATCCAATGGCCAATAGAGCCTATCGCACCACTAATTTCCAAACTTTTAACACCATTAATGGGTTGCGAAATGAGTAGTTTCGCAACTCCGCTCTCTTGCTACGTGGCAGCTCCAGATTGTATCACATCCTCCAATCTAAAATCGTTAACCCGCTTTTCACCATGCGATAACTGCCAGTCCATTGTCTGAACTATATGATGAAATCACCCAGCCATTTGAATTTAACCCCGCTCCCATATGTTTAACCACTGTTGGTTAAAAGTAATAAACCTACCCTTTACAATATTTTCACCATTATTCTGTTGAAGTTTGCGAAAAAGAGCTCTGCCGACTTGTTTTCAAGAGCTTTCACACCATAATTCAAGCGTTTCACCACCAAGAGATAGTGCTGATGCAACCTAAAGCTTTATAAAGACCGTTGAAGTCTATTTCACTGCTAGAAAGCCTTAGTTGCTTCCAGAACCTCTTCTACATACTAAAAGCTTCATTTTCCAGGTATTCCTAAGTGTCAAGGCCTGTACTTAAGCAAGAAAGTAATAACTGCTAAATTGAAAAAATTAAATGGCCTCCGAGAGTATTATAAATGTCAATCCCTTGAAACCACTTGTAATCGATGTTGAATGTAACCCCCTTGTTGACAAAGACTATAGAAAATCTGTGTAGGTTAACCTAATAATGCAATATAAATTAAAGCAGAACATTATAACCTACTTCTACTATCAATTTGCAAAAGCTTAAAGATCGAGCTGAACAATATAATTAGAAGAAGAAGAATCAATGGCACAATATACATGAAAATACTTTGGGGAATGCCTTAGTTAAAAAACCCCACACTATTGTATTATCATACATGGTGGAAGTACATAAGAATTATACAAAGCCTTAGCTCTCACAGCTAGCCAGCTCTCAGTACAATCCTCGTAGATGCTCACAGGAAATCTTGGCTTCTCTCCAGCCTTCCTCTCTCCCCTCAAAGCTCCAATTTCCTTGCGCTGTTCCTTTGGGATGATTCTCTTGTTACCAAGTGGATTATCTCTTCCAAAACTGTGTTATCCTCAAGGATTAAATCCTTGACTGCGTGCATGAGTTTTCTCCATGAGAAAACACATGCAAATGATAGTACATTATCCTTGACTTTAATCTCAATTGGGTCTTTCTCAGAATAGACATGCAATAGTTTTTGATGAGGGAATCTTCAGTTAACTGGAGTAGCACTAGTTGAGTGCATGCATGCATCAAATGACTATTAACTCACTATTAGATCCTCAAACATTTTGGAACTAATTTAACTGGACTTAACTCAATAAACTGAGTTAACTAATTACAACTCAAATATAACTCAATCTTATCTCCTTAATTTAAGGGATAACTCTTGCATGACTTCAGAAAGACTTCTAACTTGATTTTCTCCAACTAATTAATTTAAAATTAATTAATTAATTATTTCCAAGTAGCTGTTAAGACCAAATTCGATTTTAATTCATAATTTAATTCAAGGACAAATTAAATTGGAATATTCTTGTTGCCATATTTCAACAAAGACTTCAAAATCAGTGATACAGTCATTGATTTCAACTTCCTTGAGCTCCACAGTTGGAGCCATGATAAATTCATAGACCAGGCTGATGATATCCTCCTCTGGGATTCAAACCTATACAAGTATATCTTCCCACAAACCTTCCAATTTCCAGAAATCACCAGGCTCTGTCAAGTCAATTATTTTCCCAGTGAAAGAGCCCTAGTAACCCCTAGCAAAGATATTTTGTTCACAATTACTGCAGAATCAATAAACCATATGTTGCAAATTCAACCTATGCCTGATGAAGCCCCTTTGTCAATTGAAATCCTCACCGAGTTATATCTAAGGCTTGACTTTCCTGAGATATTTCAAATCTTCCAAAATTTTCTTCCTTCATCTATTGAAACCCCAAAGAGTAATCCCCCATATTTAGCCTCAATTTTTTTCAAAAAGAACAAGACATATTGTTTCAATGTTGTCTTGTATTCTAGGTTGTTTTGTAGATGAGTATGTTGATGCTTCAATCCTAGGTTTTCTGTCCATTTTCTGCCCAGGACAACGTCCTTCTTTCACATTTAACTTTGCTCAATACCTATCAGATTCTATCCATGAGCAGTTAGTTAAATTACCTGAACAAGGCATGTTTAAGTATTCATCTATTTTGTTTCATATGTTCTTATACTTCCAATCGGAAAGGTTTGCAGTAAGCCTCCAAAAACTGGAGACTGAGGTAACCCAAAATCAGTTGTCCTCTGGACTTCCCTAATTAGAAAAGATTCCATAGAGTTCACCTACAAGGACTTCATTGGCTCCTTTATTCATCCAGTTTCCAACATGCTAAGAAGTAGTAGTCAACCTAGGATCAATGAAGAAATGAAGAAAATATTACAGTTGTCAGAGCACAGTAGAACAGGAGATTGATATTTGTACGAGAACCACACTGAAATTAGGGTGTATGGATGTCAACTCACTCCTTACAAGGTGCCCAAATACCTTCCCATGAGGTTATTTGCACTAGAATATATCAGGCAGATCCTAAATTCATATGAGGTTAATTTTCTATCAACCAAGAAGAAAACACAGTTCAAAATCAATAACCAGATTGGTCCTTTCATTATCAACAATAGAAATGCTGGTCAACAAGCAGATAAGTGTTTACAAGAATTCGATTTCAGTGATAGTTTCAAATGGTAGTATGATCCTTTAGGAGTTATCAACAAGTTAAGAATCAAGTTTAAATTAACTCCTTTTGTCCATGATTCCAAACCAGTGATTGAGAATTACTCCAACCAGTCAGAGTGGTTGGAGGGTACTTTGAAAGAGGTGGAGAAACCAATTGAGACAAGTCCTATCCTGCAGACTCCATCCTTACAAGATAGGAATTCCAAGAGACCAAGAGAAGAAGGTTCATATTCAAATCAAAGCACCACTAAAACTAAATTCAAACTAATGTATAGGAAAAAGGCCAAGCTAAATCCTGTAAATGAGCAAGAAGAGATAGCTGAGACAATTGAAGTCATTAATGCAGAATCAATGGTTAAAGAAAGTGCACCTCCAGCAGTTTCAGAGGAAACTCATCAGCCTTCAACCTCGAATACTGAGATTATTCAGGAACAACATAGTGTTGAAGTTTCTTCATAAAGCAAACCAGTGGATTAAGAAAAATACATAAGGGAGAAATATAAAGAAATCAAATTGAGAAATGAAGCATTGAAAGCTGAAAGCTATGCCTAATATATGAAACGGACTCCTAGTGATCATAATAGGTTACTTTCAATTTTTGACTACAAAACTAGAAAGATGCAGATGGCCTTTCTATAGCCACTTATACAAGGCCCAAAAAAAACAACAGATTACAAAAAGAAATAATTTGAAGTTTTTTCCAAGAATGTTCATCCTATAGATCAAATTGAGTTTCATAAGAAAGTAGGAGAAATGCTATACTCAACTATGACCAACAAAGCTATGAGTGTACAAAAACTACACAATTCTCTAGAGAATATCAAAACACAGTTAAAACTAGAGAAGGCATCCTCACAAGCAAAGGATAACTGAATCAAAACACTTGAAGAATTGGTCACGAGAGTTGGGTATGATCCTAAGAACATCGAAGCAGTTGAAAAGCTTATAAAAAAGAAGAATGAAGACATTGCTGCTTTGAAGAAGCAATTGAAATTACCACCTGCTGAATATCCACAAGCAAAAGAAGTTTTATAGAATGAAGGCCAAAAAGATGAAATGATGAATCTTATCATTCAGTTAACGTCTAAACTAAAAGAAATGGAGAATGATATGGACAAATTGGTGTAGGAAAAGAAGGTCAACATGGAAGCAATTATCGTCACTACCATTCCTATAGTTACTATAGTAGTTCCATCTACTTCATCAACTCCATTACCAACAACACTTATAGTTACTACATCAGCCACTAGATCAACAACAGATTCAACAACAACAACAGCTCATCCCAGTGATGAAGCAGGTAAACTGATCAAAGCCATGCAGGATATGTTCATCCAAACAAATGAAATAAATAGACTTAAAGAACAAATAAAAATTGTAGAGGACGAAAAGAAGCTAGTTCAAATCATGCATAAAGATGAAACACAGAAGTCAAACACATTGAATGAAAGGTTACAGAAGTTGGAGAAAGAATTGGCACTGAAAGAGCCACTAGCCCAAGAAAAGAAAAAATTATGGGCCAATATGATTAACTCTGTTAATGATATTTTTCCATCCATCCAAGTTATCTTTGAGTAGATAGATTTGATCAAGGAAGAAAGTGAGGAAATTCAAAAGTTAAGAGTAGAACTTGGAAAGAAACCAGAAGAAGCCTCCAGGGTAATCCAGTTCCTAAATTCGAAAAACAAGTATGAATTGCAGGAGCTTGGAATAACTACCATAATAGAGACCATATTAGAAGTGAAGAAAGTAATCACCAAAATAAATCTGATGATACAACTTGAGGAGAAATGTCAAAACATGCAATTGGAAGTAGACAGGTTCATGGTCAAATTTGATGTTTTGAGGTGGAAAGGTCTACCTAATCCTTTGGTGATTAATGACAGGTTAATGAAACATGAAGATTATGACAAGAAAATCAGAGAAGTAGCCAAGTAACAGTCGAAAAATTCCTCCATGAAAAGAATTCCTACAGGAAAAGTTCTCTATCAGACTTTTGAGAATATCTTTTACCTCTAGCATGAGGTAAAACATCTCTTTATAAACAAGCCTACTTTTGCAAAGTAAACATAAGTTGATGAAATCTATAGAAGAATGATAAAAACCAAATTACCAGATGAAGATGCTTGGGAGAAACTGAATGATTTACTTTGAAAGTTAAAAGTAAAACAGGTAAAAGAGCAGTCAAGGTTAAAACAAAGCATGCGGGTTAAAACATACACAGAGCAGTCAAAGGTTAAAATTAAAGCAGTGACAGAGTTTAAAGAGTATCAGATGAAAGATACTAAATAAAAAAAGAGATAAGCAGCAAAATATCAGTGAAAGCAAACAACAAAGCCAAATAAGCAGGGACAACTTGCATTAGTTAGATAGCTGTCTCTATCTTCTTGCATGAAGATATTTCATTTTCCTTGAATAATTCCTAAATCAGTTTTAGGATATTTTGTAGTATTTTTTGTATAAATACTTCATAATTTGAAGTATTGAAGTGTGGATTTCTGAATATTTCTATAGTTGAACTCATCTACAACTTGAGGGTTTACTATACTTTTCCAGTTGACAAACACGACAAATAATAGAAGCATTTCTTTATAGGATTCATCCGTTGAGCCACTTCAATGAAGTATATTTCAATTGTTCATGTTCTTTTCTAAGTTATTCCATAAAATTGAATGTTTTTCTAAATTTGAATGGTATAACAGGGATGTTATTGCAGAATTTGTTTAAGTGCACTATGTTCTGAATTGTTATTCATTTTTATGTTTTCTTCTGATATCTAGTTTAAAGGATCCTTAATTGCTCTTTAATCCCAATTGAACTCCTTTAGCTTCCTTCATTATCCAGTTTAAGGAATCCTTAACTACTCCTTGATCCCGGTTGAAACTCATTTCACCATCTCAGCCCTAAAGGTCTATTGTTGTTCAATTACCTTGCCCTGTAACACTGCTTTTATAATTGGTTGTTTTGTTTTCATGATATATTGACTCCATAGCTCAATGGAAAATAGACAAGCACCTATCCATCTAAATCAGTAATTCCACCAACAAATCAAAATCAAACGAAATAAAGCAAACACATCTAGCCTAAAATCCATTAAGTAAACAAATTTAAAACACATAGAGAGAGCCCTCTTTGAGTTGAGGAAGGCTAGATCCTAAGCTCCAAAGTAGGTTTGTAGTTACCTTTGATATTTATTTTTAACACATTGAACAACCCTTGGAAATTTTGGAGTGATAACAGTATGTACATGTGAATGCCATATCTTGATAATCATTTATATTGTGTATGAAATCTCTCCCAGGTAACTGAACATAGTGAGAAGAGTTAAATACTTATACTTAAAATTGAAAAAATTCACTATCAGTGATTCACCTCCCCTCTCATTAATTCCTTATTCAAACATTTTCTAAGTGTTTATTCATAAGTACAATTTATGTGAAGAACATTGTTGGGAAAATAACTCAACCAATTATATCCTCTCGTGGGAGGTATGTTGATTGGTATTGAATGAAAATAAAGGGCTACAAATGAAAAATGTTGGCCTTGCCAAATGATATAAAGGATCTATAATTCATCATGGTGGGGAAGATTTGTTGGGGGTTGGAAAGAATTTGAGTGCTATGAATGAGAGATATTTTCCTTGCTAGATTAGGTCAACGATATGGGGGTAAAGAAAGTTGGATTGCTACAAATGGCTTATACTTTCCCTACTGAATCTAATAAATGGTCCACATTTCATCACAAGGGGGTGGTTTGTCGGGAGTTAGAAATAAATGAAGGACCACAGACAATATAGCTTCTACTTTCTATCCTATATCAATGTCACATAATGTAACACAAAGAAATATGATAGCAGTTGACTTGATGAAATGAATTGTTGCAGAAAGTGGATATTAGCCAAGCTCGAAGATGCCATTCGTATAGATTTCATTGCGGTAGATTGATTAATGGTTAGTGAAATCTAGAGTGTTGTTAATGACTTAGATCTATCTGGTTAAATAAAATCAAGGGTCCAAAACTCATCATGGAATGGTAGGTTTTTTTGGGGTCAAAATGAACTTAAGTTGGTTGACAATGGATCTTGGCCTTGCCCAGTCACAATAATGACTTAGAATTCATTGTTAGGAATGAAGGAAATGGTTTCCCTTATAAAAATAACCATCACAAATGATAAAGATCTTGTTGAAATAACGAGATAAAAAATGAGGCACCCTCAATCTAGTGTTGAAGTGTCAGGATCAACAATGGTAGTACTACAAAAGGAGAATATTCACCCACATAGAATTTGGGACCTCCACCTAGCAAGGATTCCACTAGGGGCCTATTGTCACTGTTATAACACCCTCCAATTCTTTTCCTATATTCAAACTTTGGAGCCTCCATTTGGTCATGTAAGCTATCATTTCTAGTTATTAGTGTCATCTCATGCTTGCTTTCTAAGTTTCTAATTCCCCCTTTGAAGGAATTCCAAGTGTTGCATTTGTTAAGGGAAGTGTCATTCTCCGTGGAAGGCAGTTATGGCTCAAATTTAAGAGGTGGTTCCAATGATTTCTTTTGTGTTAATGAATTTAATCTATCATATGGATAGGCATTGGACTCATTCTAAAGGTACTGTGCACTTTCTCGTTGCAGTGGACACTTGTGTCACAAAGTGTACCTTAAGTGTCACACTTGGAGATAAGTGTCATTTTATTGTTGTTTCAATGAATTCTTGATGATTTTTGGTACTTAGTGTTTCATTTTAATGTGGTTGGTTGTTTATGAGTGTGTGATCATGTTCAATATTTTTATATGCTTCTACTCTCATATTTCTACCTTACTAATCCCACACTTAGTTAATTTTATGGTTTTCTTGTGTTCACTTCTTTAATTTTATGGTTTTCTTGTGTTCATTTCTTTCCCAACCAAGCACTTATATTTCTCCCACCTGGAACTAGGCATTGCAAAGTCATAAGCCCCAGTAAAGCTTCCTTTCCTGCTAGAATTGCGCACAATACAGTCACAATGATCTGCCTCCTAGAACTACGCATTGTGTAATCTTAGTGCCCAATCACTATTAGTTGCTTTTGCCCACTGTGCAATTCTTGCCCAATATTTCCTCTACAATGCACTATGCACTTTTAGTTAGTATTTGGGTAATGTATTTCTCCCTGTAATTCACAAATGCATAGTCCACTGACCCTGCCTTCCATAACTGTGCACTGCACAATCATAGTGAGAAAGCCTGCCTCCTTGCTTCCCTGACTCTCTTAATTGCACAATCATTCCTCCCTGTCCCTCAACCATTACTCTGTGCATAGTCACAGAGCCTAGATCCCTACCCTTGCCTCATACCCCTATGAGTTTCACAATCCCTAAGCCTCTTTCTCAATCCTGAACACTATCACAGCTCAGTCAGAATGTTGCATGAGAACTAGGGTAGGCTAGGAGATTTTGGGACTGATGTCACCTTGTAATGAGTGAATCCTATTTTCAGGTGATATTATTCTGACATGGTAAGATTCTGTGAAGGAGATGATGTAAGAACACACTTATGAAGCTGAAAACACAAAGAGATGATAAAAAAAAGAGACAAAAGGGGCACTAGATAACGACAAAATAATTCATCAAGATGACATGGAAGAATCTGTATCCTAATCATCCTCTTAGAGGATGAAGATGAAGTACTTGCAAGACCTATCATGAAGATGTGAAGATAAAATCAAGGTGATAAGCTTGACATTGATACTCTGATATTAAGTTCCATTTCACCATTACCATGTCATGGCTTCTCCAAGTGTCACTAGAAGAGTCCTATGTGTCATTGTATTTTTCCACATAATTTGTGGAATCTAATTATGTAATTTCCAAAAATGAAAAAATGTAAAATGTATGGAATCCCAAGGGTCACACATAGAATATTAAAAGTCATATAAGAGCTCAAAGGTCTCATAAGAACTCAAAAAGTCACATGGAAGCTCAAGAGTCATGAAAGAAGCTCAAGAGTCACAAGGGAGGTGGAGAGTCACCTCATTTGTTATATATACACCCTCATAGCTCAAGAAATGACTTTTCACCTTGGATTTTCAAGTCAGGCATAGGAGAGAAGATTAGTTTTTTGAGAAGAAAGTAGTTGCTTAATGTTACACTATTGGAGCTAGTGTTGTATCATTATAATGGTGTATCCTGGGACTTTCACTTTATAATTTGAAGCTCTTGGAGTGGGCACACATTCATGCATATGTTGTGAATGATTGTAAGACTATTCTTTTGTTATTTCCGCTATATGTTTATGTTTCTACGTACTAATGATAATGAACTACTTCATTGGATTTAGTATGCATCTTTTAAATGTGTGTTTTTTGCTTTCATGATCATTATTTCTTTGTGAACTATTTCATAAGATAACTAACAATTATTTCAAATATCTGTATGTTTCTTTACAAGAATAGTACTATTAATTTTATTTTAAGGACTCACTTTATTGCCTCTTTCCATGCAATAACCATTGTACACTTTGAAATTAAATACATCGCAAGGTTAACTTATTTGTTTATCTCGAAATTATATGCATTTTCTCTTGTGTCGTTTATTACAACCAAGACAAATCATTAAGAATATGGTAGTCGAGGCTCTTTACTAGATGGGGCCCCTAATCTATATGGTTTGAGGTATAATTCGGACTTCATATTAGGGAGATCCCTAACTGTTGGCGACATCCAATGCCGTTAATAGTCCTGGTGCTAGAAGGAGGGAAACCTTTTTATGGATGATAATTCACCATATTCACACAAATAATCTTTGGTGCAAGGTAGTAATTCTCTGAGCGCAACTTTAACTCATATATCTGAGAAGTGAGAGTCCCATCACTAAGGTCCAAAGAATGCATACGAAGTTACTTACAATCAACTCTATTAGATTCGACCTATCACTCTTTGGTTTGTTAGAGCTATTAGATTACTTCCTGTCGCATCCATTCTTCCTCATAAGAAATCAAAGAAAGAGACCACCCACCGTGGTGTTTTAGTATCTTCAGTGGAGGAATTAGTCACTGCTACTCTTGAGGATTTGGTTGTCTCACTTGTGTTGAAAATAGTGTAACTAGGTTTGGTCTTCATCATGTCAAATATTGTAGCAATGTATTTTTTGAATTAAGAAAATTTTAATTTTTTGAAGTTGTGGCTCCAATTGAGAGCCTTAGATGAGTCATGTAAAATTAAAAAAATCATGTACTATTACACTTGTAAATGCGGTCAATGTAAGCCAAATCCTTCTAGATCTTCAATGAAATACTCCAACATGTATCCATGAAATTATTGCAAAGAAAACACTTGAAGAAAATTATGGAAGCCTCTTGTTTTAACGTCGGCCTATCCAAGAATCATGTCTACTTAATTAATGAACATGTCAGAATTTAATATCATATTAGTGTCCCATTTGAAATTTTTATCATTCCACCTAGGTCATAATGCAAAAAATTTACTCATTGATGGTAGCCCAAAATCAAAAATCACACTCCCCTCTCAAAACATTTGTATTTACTGACCCACCTTCATGTGTCTTGCTGAGCATCCATTGACTATAAATTCTCATTTCATCATGTTTTATATCAGTCAAGTCCACCTAAATTTCAGTCATTCAAGGTTCCATTAGGTCACCTAGGTTTCATTTTCCCAAGGTCCAATAAATCATCATCTTACTGCATAAAGTTAGCAAGGTTTGCGAGTGAAGCAAATAATACCCCTTTTTTAGTTTTCTAAGGGTTTACAAGCATGTAACCATGGTTATTGAAAGTCCCAAATTTTATTTCAAGAAAGGAATTTATTCCAATTTGTAATTTTTTACTAGAAAATAAATGTAATAGTTTTTATTTCATTTATGTAAGTTTATGCCTATTATATGTAATACGTCACCATTTTAGTTGTCTACTCAATTCCATTGCCAATTGCATCCAAACAAAGGTCAAAATGAAGATTGCCAAAGCATCATCCACCTGTCACAGGAAAAGAGGTCAGAAAGTCAAAGAGAATTAGAGTGAAAGTTTGAAAAGTGACATGAAACATTAGAAAATGGGTTTGCGAATCATAAATCAAAACTCATTCAAGTATAAAAGCCCTCAAAGACATCATATGCAACATTCATTTGCACTCTTACACTCTCAAAGTCTCCTTAGCAAAAGTGAAGTTTCAAATTTTAAGTGAAATTGGGAAAAACAGGGGATTTGGGCACATTTTGAAAGCAGAGGGAGCGTTTAGAAATTGGAGGGCACGTTCAGAACTGGTGCTGCACGTTTTCAAGGAAAACCTGTGTATTTTCTAAGGGCACTGCGCTCCTGTAAGAGGAGGGCGAATTTGATCGTTGTGCTATGCCTTTGCCCGCGAACAACCAGAAGTTGCCCAAATCACCCAACATTGCTCCAAATAGTAAAATTTGCCACCACGGTGCTCTAGCAAGAAAGTAGGTCTAAATTACATTGTTCCTCTCCTTCACAATTGATTTTTGTGGTGTTTCATTTTTTTGGAGTCATACTAAGTTTCAAAACCCTAGTAGCCTAATTCCACACCCAAAAATCATTTCCTAGCATCCGAAACTCATTTCCTAACACCCAACTACCATTCCATCATTTCATAACTACCCTTGTCACCTCCTCATTCCCATCTCCTCAATTTCCTCACATCCTTCCATACTCCCAACACCTACATTCCATTTCATCATTTTCCTAGGGTTCAAATCTAATAGCCCATGGATGAAGAAGAAAACAAAGGTCAGATTGAGGAAGAAAGACAAGAAAGGAGGCTATCTAAGAAAGGAGGGAGAACCATTAGGCATGAGCGAACCAACACTAGAGAACTCATGGCATCTCCCATCACTATGATAAGGTTAAAACATATGGGTTATTTTGAGTTTTGTGAGAAAGTGGAAAGGATCCACCATCATCTTGTTTTGACCAGATTATTCATCACCAACCTCCATGACAGCTAGGCAACCCTTGCTGGTGTCACCTTCACTAAATCTCTTGCTATCATATCAGAAGCTTCTGGGATCCCAAATGTTGGGTGGTTTAAACAAGGAGAATTGGACCATTTTTATTATGAGACATATCTTAGACCAAGATACAAGAATGAGAGTAACATGATTTTTCCTTTCTCTTACCTTTTAGATAGATATATTCCCATGATGAAAATCATCATGAAGTACTTCACATGTGAGGGTAGGTTTTCCAGGCTCTATTTATTATGAAACCAATTGACAAAAAGATAGAAAAGATAGATCAACGCCTTAGACTTTAGACTCTTCGAAGGGGAAACCTCCTTTACATTATACAAATGAAAAATTCTTGGATGATACAAATGACAAGACCTCCTTTCTATATATAGGAGTCTAAGGGGTCATAATATAATCAGAGCCGACCTAACAATAATAATATAAGGGCACAATAATAACAATAATGGGCTTCTATGGGGCACAATAATAACAATATGGGGACTACATGAGCACAACAATATAATAAGGGGGTTGTACTAATAACAATAAGGGGTTACACTAGTAGTATAGGGACCTAACATGCCCCTCTCCTTCAAAAAGTGTTGTCCTCAATGCTTGAGTAGTTCTTGATGCTTCTGTAATAAATTCTTGTCCTCCCATGTGGAATCTTCAGTTGGTAAGTTCTTCAACTTGATGAGATACTCTGAAATTGATTGATTTTGTAGCTGTCAGGTTCTTGTTTCTATCATTGCTCCAGGTTCCAATATGATTTTTCCTTCCTTGTAAAGTTCTAGAAATATTGTTTGAATTGGGATCTTTTGAAACTTTTGAATGTGTGGCCACACTTCTTCGTCCTTCTTCCATTCATCCCTTGCTTCATTTATCCAATATGGTTGGATAATAGAAATAACACAAAATAATGCTTCCACATCCTCATCCTTTCTTGAGAGTGCATCTGCAACAACATTTTTCTTCCCCTTTTTTTAGATGATTTCAAAGTCTTAACCCAACATATTTGTGACCCATTATTTTTGTTCTTCTAAAGATAGTCTTTGTTCTAAAAAGTATTTAAGATTATCATGATCCATTTTTACCTTGAAGTGTCTTCCCATTAGGTAAGGTCGCCATTTCTTAAGTGCATGTAGTATTTCCAACATTTCATTCTCATAAATAACTTGCTTGAGATGTAGGCGTAAAAATACCCAATCGCCTACATCAAAACTTCTTTCACTGCTTTGTTGATCTGCCTGTTGTTTCATTCAATTCTGCACCAAAGTAGCATTATCCTTTAAAAGTTGGAGAACTTGTTGTTGATGCTTGATGTGATATTTCACTGCTTCAATCTTTTTCTTCTTGCTATGTCCTTCTATCTTGAGAGTTTGAGGAGTGTTAATTTCTTCCAATGCATTACAAGATATGGTCAAAATCATTTCTTGATGCTTGATGTGATCTTTCACTTCTTGAACTTTTTTCTTCTTGATTGTCCTTCTATCTTGATAGTTTGAGGAGTGGTAATTTTGGCCAATGCATTACAAGATATGGTCAGATTCATTTATTCTTTCTCGATGTGATCTTTCACTTCTTGAATCTTTTTCTTCTTCATATGTCCTTCTATCTTGAGTGTTTGAGGAGTGGTAATTCTTGCCAATGCTTTACAAGATATGGTCGGATTCATTTCTTCTTTCTCTAGGGTTGGCTCTTGGTGTATATCCTCTTCTTTTGATGTTTCTTGATCCTTTTCTTCCTCATCTTCATAATATATGTAAAATAATTTCGTCTTAGCACACTTATGACCTTTAGTGCATTTGTTATCACAATTGTAACAAAGCCCTTTTGCTATTTTTCTTCCAATTTTTGTGGTGTCAACCTTGTAGGTTGTGGAAGGCTAGGACAAACAACACTTCCATCTTTATAATTATGAGGGGTAGACTTCCTTGTTGCCATAATTTTTCTTTCCACTTTTCTTGCCAACCTGAATGCCTTCTCCAATAAATCAGGTTCCCAAAGATGAACCTCATGTTGAATGTTATCCTTTAAATTCCCTATGGACACATCAATCCTCTGCTTCTCTGGAATATCATTTTCCCTTATATTCAATTTTTGAAATTCCTCAATGTGCTCTACCATTGAACACTTTTGTTTTATATTTATCAATTGGATAAAGAAGGTGTTTCTCTTTCTATCCTCATAATGTGCTATCATTTACTCCATGAAAATTGACCATGTAACAAGTGGTTTATGAGAACAAAGCCCTTTATACCATAAAAAATTAATCCCATTCTAAATATGAAGATGCAATATGTACCTTTTGTAGCAGTTGCACCTCATGTAGATCAAAATATTTCTCCATCTGTAGTATCCAATTTACTGGATCCTTGCCATCAAACTTCCTCATATTGCCTTTTATTGATGTTAGGAGCTTGATCTTGAAACAAATGTAAATCTATAATTTCAGATCTCCAAGTTCTGAAATTACATCTTGCAGTAGCCCTCTGAGTCCTCTTTCTAACCAAACAAGTATGATCAAGATTGGATTCTTCAAGGAAGAGTTATGTTAGATCTCCCACGATGACCTGATTATAGACTAGTTTAGTAGAGCGAACTTGTATGAATTTCCACGTGTCTCTGTTTCAACCTTAGGAACTAAAACCAATACATAGACAACCACAGTCCATCCTCTTTCTATATATTCTTATGAAATTTCAATCTGATTCTTAGAGAGAAAGTTATGACGAGGTCACATGTTTAGAATGTAATTCGGGAGTCCGCAAAAACCCTAACTTCCTTAGATTATATCTTCGAAAATATAGTGAGACAAGATCTGAAATTTGGACCCAAGCTTCACCAATATTTCGGCTCACATAGGTTTTAATTTTAGAGTTTGAACTTTCGTAGAAAAGAAATTATAGCACAACTTCAAGAAATTATAGCAGAGGATCCCTTAGTCAAGAAAGGGAACAAGTGTTTCATCAGAAAATCCAACTTTTGGAATTCATGAGATGATGGCCCGATGACATGAGAAATGAAGCAGATCAAGGGATTGAAGATATTTTCAATTAAGGAAGCCACTGGAAGTAGAAAAGGTAAAACAAGGTTTGTATGCTTGTGCTTATATTTAACGTTGTAAAGCCTTATCATATGGTTTTAGGTAACATAGATCAAGCATGATCAAAAGGAAAAATGATCTCCTCCTTTGAAAGGAAGTAGAAGGACATAAGTCACATTAGACGAAATCAACATAATATCCTCATATGAACTATGAGGTGGATGAATACGATTGAAGAACTCTAATTAAAGGCTCCTGGGATGGAAGATGTGAGGATGGAAGACATCATGGAGCATACAACCATGATGAAGGCAACCAACATCTAGAGGATCAGGAAGACTTGACTAGGAAATCTCTCGGAAAGATGTGAAGGCTCTGATGGAAGTCTGAAAAATGAAACCCTTGACAACATATATCGTTGGGATCTGTGTCAACATGTATGCAGGATGTTGATACCTACAAGAAGATGTCACTGGAAAAGGGCCATCAACAAAAGGTAATATGTGATTTGTTTTTGGTGTCTGACCTCTTGGAAAAGTCTGGGTATGTGTGTAGGTCCATGGTAAGAAGAGTTGTGAAGGATGTCACAACTATGTACCTCGTGATCTAGAACAATCACCGTTGAAGGAAAGGTGAAGATAGATGGCCCTATGAAGGAAGCCCCATATGTAAAGCCAAGGAGGATACTTTCTGAGATGACATGATGGAGGAAAGTGATGGATGGCTAAACCCTACATATGAAGAAATTGATGACATCGAAGTCTTGGACCATTAGTTAACTAGAAGACCCTATAAATCACTGATGATAGAGTCCTTGGGTAAGAGGGGGCTCTGGAAGGTTCCTATGAGTAAAGGAACTCGAGAAATCTTCTAAGTAAATAGGAACTTGGAACTTGTCCTTGACTAAGAGGGAGAGTTAGACACACATTCTTGTCTTCAGTTTGGAATAAAGAATGGAGGATTGTGTAATCATCTGGCATCCGACACTCTTTGAGGATGTGGTAGGGCATGCAAGACAAGAGTGGGCAAGAGGACCGATATTCTTGAGGGTTGGAAACCCAAGATGTGAATATTCCTAGTAGGGCATAATCAGAGAACACCCAGGTGGGTATGATCCTAAGAGAGATAATGATGATGTGTGCCTATCAATCGTTGGTCTCCCCAACATTGTGTGCTCTGATCTATTTGAGAGATAAAGCTGTTAGTCAAGGCCTTACTATATGGAAACAATGTTGGTTGCAAATGATGCTATAATAGATGGATAACTAATCCGACTCTTTGCTTATGAGAACTATTGTATTGAGAATGTCCATGTACCATGTGTGTATGAATACCTCCCTAGTTAAGAGGGGGTGTTGAAAATAGTGTAACTAGGTTCGGTCTTTATCATGCCAAATATTGTAACAATGTATTTTTTGAATCAAGAAAATTTTAATATTTTGAAGTCGTGGCTCCAATTGAGAGCCTTAGATGAGTCATGTAAAATGAAAACAATCATGTACTATTACACTTGTAAATGAAAATGATGTAAGTCAATTCCTTCTAGATCATTAATGAAATACTCCAACATGTACCCACATAATTATTGCAAAGAAACTGCTTGAAGAAAATTCTGGAAGCCTCTTGTTTTAATGTTAGCCTATCCAAGAATCATGTTGGATTAATCAATGAACATGTCAGCCTAATCAAAGGATCTAGTCAGCCTATGGGAGAGGAGACAAGCCTATATAAAGGCTACTATGACACCTCCTCAAGGCACACATTCAATCATAATTTGTTCTTGAAGGAAAGCGAAGTGAAAGGGTCAACAAGAGAAGGTAGCCATAGCGGTTTGAGGAGGTCTGTTCCCTCACATGAAGTCTATTCTCTTAAGTGGAATTATGATCTGATCTAGGGTTTCATGTTATATGGGTATATTGTTGGGTTATAGATCTAATCTAGCCACATATTGAATGAATATATTAGTACCAAAGAGATTGAAGCCATCTAAGGGCTAGAGAAGCCCTATCTCTCCCATCATGTGCATCCGCATACTAAAGCAAAGAGTTCTGGCTTCATTGACCTATAACAGTCATCTATTTGGCATCAAGAAATTGTAGATCAAGAGACTATTATGTATGAGTTAAGTCTACATGAAGTGCAAGGATAGAAAAAGGCTAGAAGATCCTATCCGAGATCATTGTTGTTGACTCTCATGCTCTTACTATAGACCTAATTCACTATAGAGGTATACAATATGTTTGGGTACATGTTTGGAGGTATTTTCACTTGATGTTGAAGGAATTTTTGAGTCAATGTTTGGGTCATTTGATTTCTCAATAAATATTCTATAAGAAAGAGTTCGAAGGGTTTTTCCTCTCAAGTTTAGGAGAGGTTGTTTCCCTAGCATGGTGCCAATATCTTGTGTACTTGTGCATTTTTATCTTCTTGTATGGTAGCTGGTTGATGATAATAATTCTTGTAAACAATAAGAAGCATGATATAAAGAAATAACATCACAAGCAGTTATCATAGTTAAGAGAAATCGAATATTTAAAATTTCCCTTCAATTCTCAACAACTTGAAGATTCTATTAGTCAAGGATACCCTCTACCACCTATTAGGGAAGATCTGGAAGAACATAGGGAGGATTTTGTTTTATTCGATGAAGAACAACCAAGAAATTACAAACAATGGGATAATAAATAAATACCAATCATTATGTGTCACCTAATATTAAGAACTACCAATAATAGGTATGCCATTTTATTTATTTCTTTCTAGATTTTTAATACCAATTCTTTTCCAAGGATTCACAATGCAACCCTAGATGCATTAGCTAACGCTACTACTAGGTTATCATGAATTAGAGATTGTTTTTTCATTAAAATAATTTATAAGCCATTATACCTGATAATGTTACTAATTTTCATGTTTCCAATGATCACCAATAACTACTAGATTTTATGGCTAATGTTGACGTATTCAAAGATGTGGCAATAGATGAGGATGAGCACAAAATGTCTCTGCAAGAATAAGCTCAGGAATAGAAAGGCAACCCCATGCCCAAGGGTGTGGTATATTTAAAAACTTTTTATGATCTACAAAGCCACTTTAAGGGGCCAACCAATGTTAAGGCTCACAGTTCTACACTATTGCATGAACAAATTAATTTGGGTACCAAGGAATATTTGAAGTATGTGAATATCAATACGTACTGTTCCCCCCAAGAGCAACAAGATTTTGTCCATAATTTCAAATAGTACATAGATGTGTTTGCATGGACATGTGATGATTTTAAGACTTATGATATGTGAATTATCCAGCATGTGATACCCATTAAATAAGGGGTAAATCCATTTCAATAGAATTTGAGAAAGGTATGCTTGAACCCCTCATTTAGTAAGAACTAAGGAAACTGTTGGATGCACATATCATGTTCAAATTTCATCATTCTACTTAGGTCTCAAATTCTATTAGAAATAAGTCTCAAGAGATACACTTATGTGTTGATTTATGCAACTTGAACTAGGATTTAGATAAAGATAATTATCCATGACATCAATGGAACATATACTCTAGACAATATTTGGGTCAGAGATGTTCTTGCTATTAAATGGATTCTCTGGATACAACTAAGTTCTAGTAGTATAACCCGATAGACTAAAAGATACATCCAAAACTAAATCAGGTACATCACGTTTTAGCGAATGCCATTTGGAATCATCAATGATGGTGCTACCTTTCAATATACTATGGACATCACATTCCATGGTTTGATTGGAAAAAGTGTGGTTGTGTAATTGGATGATGTTATAGTATTTTCAAAGAAATATCCAATCATTTCCACCATTTAAGGCAAATCTTTGAGTGATTTCAAAAATATGTTATATCTTTAAATCCAAAGAAGAGAATATTCAAAGTGTTCAAGGGAAACCTCCTGAGTCACATTATGTACAAGAGAGGAATTAAAGTAGACCCAGAGCGGGTCAAGACTATTTCTCATATTCCCTTTCCCGTGAATAACAAGGCCATGCAATCCTTCTTGGCGAAAATTAAATTCTTGTGGAATTTCATCTGGGATTATGCATAGATTGTTAGGCCATTACAAGAGATGATCAAGAAGGTTTTTTTTTTTTAAGTGGGATCAAAGGGAGAAATATGCCTTTACTCGAATTAAACAAGAAATTTCTGATGCCCCAACATTATACAGTCTAAATTTTAACAATGATTTCTTGTTTTATAATTTTTCTTCTTACACATTTCTTGCATCCATTCTTACTAATAAGGAAAATCAAGGGGACAAGTGGCCTATATCATTTATGAGTGTTTTCCTACATGAATCTAAATTGAATGATCACACAAGGAAGTGAATCATTTTATGCCTTATCTCTTGAAAATCCATGTTATCATCTTTTGCATCACCCAATGGTTAGATCACTCTTTGTGCAACAAGATTTGGGTGAGAAGCGGGTGAATGGGATGAAAAGAATTCAAGAGTATGATCTAGAGTTCAATCTAGTTAATACAATAAAAGGCCATGGTATTTTTCGACTTGCGGTAGAAGTAGTCAATTCTGTAGAAGAAGATTCTTCTAGATGGGAATAAGAAATCAAAGTATACAATATTGAGAAAGCTACCCCTACAAATGCAGCCACGTCTTGGTACACCGATATACGACAATATATAGAGAAAACCACCTTGCATTCACACTTATCATCGCAACAAAAAAGGGAAATTTGACTTAAAAATCTATCTTATCAAGTTGTACATGGCATTATTTTTTAGAAGCACCACAATGGTGTCATTCTTAGATGTTGGAAGAACAAGATTCAGGGAGGGTGTTGAAAGAAGTTCATGAGAGGCTAGCTGGTGGGCACTATGTAGGTGATACTACTACTCATAAAGTCATACAAGCTGGTCACTATTGACCCACACGATTTAAGGATGCACATACCTATGCTCGTAAGTGTTCCGTATGTCAAAGATGTGCTATTTGAGGTAAGAAGTCAACTACCCCTTTGCAACCCATTTCTGTTGAAGATGCATTTCAATAACAAGAATTGGATGTTATTGGTGAGATTTTTCCACATTTGGCAGAGAAACACAAATATATATTAACTGTCAGAAACTACTTTACTCAGTGGGTTGAAGTAGTTTCGTTCAAATAAGTGAACGACCGGGAAGTCATCCACTTTCTCAAGCACAATATTATTACCAGGTTCGAAGTTCCACCATCACTTGTTTTTGATAATACAACGTAATTTTCATTGCTAAAGATTTATGATTTTGCATTATAAAATTGTATTATTTTAAAGCACTCATCTAACTAATACCCTCAAGGAAAAAAAATTGGCTGAATATACTAATATGAATTTAAGTCACATCATCAAGAATTTTTTTTTATCTGAGTAAAGGAACTAGCATAATGCGTTGGTGAATTCTTTGTGGTTTGACCGTGTCACACCAAACCCTCTTTGAAGACCACCCCTTACTTTCTCTTGTATGGAAAATAGGTTATCTTTCCCCCAAACATATATCTCATGGCCTTTCAAATCTCTCAAGAATCTAGAGGTAAACCATGCCTTGTTGTTCATATTTGGATAAAAACCCTTCTTATGTTAAAGGAAGAAAGGTGGAAAGAAAAAGAAAAATTTGCTATGCATCAGAACCGTATCATGCATTGGTTTGACAAGATGTCTATGGGGAACAAGGAGTTTGGTGTGGGAGAGCTAGTATAAAAATTGGATAAATCCCACGAAGATAAAGGTAAACAGACCAAATTTATATCCCTTTGGATTAGACCCTTTGTTATGCATGACAAGCTTGGCCACCATACCTTTTGTCTCCATTCCTTGGATAGGAATATGGACTCACTTCCCATCAATGACCAAGATCTTAAGCGTTACTTCCAATAACAACCTAGATTTGTGTTTCTACCTATGTACAAATTTATTTTCTTGATCCTTTTGTTTTCTTTATCTCATTTACGTCATGTTTTGTCTTTTCCATTGTTCTTTCTTTCTGTTAGTCTTGTGAATAATACCTTGTGTGGAAGTGTTTTTCTAGTTCCAAATGTTGTGGAAAAAGTTTAAAGGGCTTTGTGATATCCATCAAGACTTGGTTAGTTTTTGGTCCTTCTTCATTGTTTGGGTCTGATATATTTAAGGTCAACGACGTTTGAATGGAAAAGATGATCCATTCAAATGAAAAAACTTTAAGGAAAAACATTATGCCCATACCCATTCTAGGAATTCATTCCTTAACTCAATGTTATAATTGAATGGTGTTTTTCATGTCGATCCAATTGAGTAGAGAAAGGAAAGGAGAAAACTGAAGGTGAGCATATTAATTTTAGAGGTATATAATAATATTAGAGGTATATAATAATTTCTGAAGGAATACCCTCTCCCGCTCTCAATATGTATGGATCTCTCTTCCACCCTAGTGATATAAAACTTGATAAAATAATAATGATTATATTGTAAGTAAAATAAGGGGTGAAAGTAGAGAAAGGCTTCTTACATGTGAAGCAAGAAACTTCGTTAGCGTACTGAAAAAGCTCGATGGCAGTAAATCAATGCTTGTATTCCTATAGTGATTGCTAGGGTACTAAACATGCTTGTTGGAAGCAAAGAAACACAGGATATGGATCTAAAACTATGATCATTTCAAACTCACAACTATATACCTTCATTTTCCCAATTGAAAAAATTGTGATATGATAAGCTTTGTAAATTTGTTTAGTCGAGAAAAGGAGTAGGAAAGACTATTTCGATAACTAGGATAAATGGGGAAGCTAAGTTAATATACACGATGAATAAATAATCTGGAGGAATAAACACTTTTCATAAAGCTCTACCTGAGCAAAGAAGTTGAAGTTATTCCAATGAATCGCCAGAGAAAAGAAGCTAAAGTTATTCCAATGAATCGCCAAGTATTGTTGCCGCTAAAACACCCTCCAAATTTTGGCCTATATTCAAATTTTGGAGATTCTCTTTGGAAATTTAAGCTATCATTTCTAGTTTTTAGAGTCATCCCATGCTTGCTTTCTAAGTTTCTAAGTCCCATTTTGAAGGAATTCCAAGTGTCCTCTTTTGTTAAGGGAAGTGTTGTTCTCTGTGGAAGGCAATTATTACACACCTTTAAAAGGTGATCCCAACGCTTTCTTTTGTGTTAATGAATTTTATCTTTCATAGCTATATGCATTGGAATCATTCTCAAGGTACTACACACTTTCTTTTTGTAGTCGCCAATTGTGTCACAAAGTGTATCTTAAGTGTTACACTTGGAGGTAAGTGTTGTTTTGCTGTTGTTTCAATGAATGCTTGATGATTTTGGGTACTACGTATTTCATTGTCACGTGGTTGGTCATTTATGAGTGTGTGATCATGTTCAAGCTTGTTATATGCTTATACTCTCATCTATTTGCCTTACTAAACCCACACTTAGTTAATTTTAGAGTTTTCTTTCCTTCACATCTTTCTCGACGAAGCACTTATTTTTCTCCCACATGGAACTATCCATCATGTAGTCATAAGCCCCAGTCAAGAATCCATTCCTCTTGGAACTGCACACTACAGAGTTAGAAATATTTGCCTCCCAAAACTGCGCATTACATAACATCAGTGCCCAGTCACAACTGGTTGGTATTTCCCACTGCACAATCCTTGCCCAATCTTGCCTCCATTATGATCTGCACACTTTTAGTCAGCAACTGGGTCATTTATGTCTCCTTGCAGTGAAAAAATTTACAACCTCCCTACTTCCCTGACTCCCACATATGCAGTCATGCCTCTTTGTCCCTCAACCATTATGCATTGCATATGAATCATTCTTAGATCCTCATCCTTGCCTCCTATACCTATGCACTGCGCAATCCCTAGGCCTCCTCCTCAATCCTACACATTGTCACAACTCAGTCAAAATTGTTGCATGAGAACTTGGTCGAATAAGAGGTTTTGGGACTGATGTGTTTTTTTCATGAGTGAATCCTATTTTCAAGTGTTATTATTTTGTCATGGAAGGATTATGCCAAGGAGATGATGCAAGTACACACTTGTGAAGCTAAAAAAACAAAGAGATCATCAATCAAAGAGACAAAAGGAACACTGGATCACGACAAAAGAATTAAGATCAAGATCACATGGAAGACTTTTTGTCCTCATCATCCTCTTGGAGGGAGAA
Organism: Pinus taeda; assembly: GCA_000404065.3. Lineage (NCBI taxonomy): Eukaryota > Viridiplantae > Streptophyta > Pinopsida > Pinales > Pinaceae > Pinus > Pinus taeda. Next base: position 98,716 of record APFE030115972.1, on the reverse strand, counting down.
GATGAAGTACGTGGAAGAACTATCATGAATACATGAAGATAGTAGCAAGGAGATAAGCTTGGCATTGATACTCTACCATGAAGTTCCATGTCACCATTTCCAAGTCATGGCTTCTCCAACTGTCACCATAAGAGTCCTATGTATCATTGTATTTTTCCGCATCATTTGTGGAATGTAATTATATAATTTCACGAAATGAGAAAATGTAAAATGTGTGGAATCCCAAGGGTCACACATAGAATGTGAAAATTCATATAGGAGCTCAAAGGTCTCTTAGGAATTTTGAAAAGTCACATGGAAGCTCAAGAGTCACAAGGGAGGTGGAGAGGCAACTCAATTGTTAGATATACACCCTCATAGCTCACGCAAAGGAAATTTTACCTTGGCTTCTCAAGTTAGGCATAGGAGAGAAGATTATTACTTTTAGAAGCAAGTGGTTTCTTAGTGTTCCACTATTGGAACTATTGTTGTGTCATTGTAATGGTGTAACTTGGGATTTTCACTTTATAATTTGAAGCTCCTAGAGCCGACACACTTTCATGCATATGTTGTGAACGATTATAAGAATTTTCTTCCATTGTTTGTGGTGAATGTTTATGTTTATGCATAATAATTATAATGAACTATTTCGTTGGCTTTAATATGCATCTTTGAAATGTTTATGTTTTTTCTTTCATGATGATTATTTCTTTGTGAATTACTTCAAAAGATAACTAATGATTCTTTCAGATATATGCGCGTGTCTTTACCAGAATAATATTATTAATCTTCTTTTAAGGACTCATTTTCTTTCCCCTTTATGTGAAAGAACCATTAAACACTTTACAATTGAATACATCAAAAGGATAACTTAATTGTTTATCTTGAAAGTATACATGTTTTATCTTGTGTCATTTATTGTAACCAAGGTAAATCATTAAGTATATGGTAGTCGGGCCTATTTCCTAGATGGGGCTCCTACTCTAAATGGTGTGAGATCTAGTTGGGACTTCATATTAGGGATAACCCTTGATTGTTGGTGGCTTCCAATACTGTCAACAGGGTGCCAAGAATAAAATGTCTCCCACCAATTACATCTTTCCATGTGTTTGTGATGAAATCAAAAAGTGGTGGCTTATGTACTAGCTCAACATTTATGAAGTCTCATGTATAATTAAATAATGCATGATATAATGCTTCACCATTAAATATGGAAAAGGATCCTCTTCCCTCACATTTTGCACACTCCTAAGTGTAAAGAGATATAGTGAATTGGGAAGATTAAAATGAGCCCCTACTATTGCTGAATCAGATTTAGAGCCTGCAACCTTTTGATGATGTCGCCCGCTCATTGAAATCAATGTTAGTGTTACTACAAAAGTTATATTTTCACCATGTTATGATTGTTTCAATTATATTTGAGAAATTTCATTATATTACATGTTAAAGATTGCTACGACCTTTGGAGAATCCTCCCCTTAGTCCATTGATTGTCACTTAACAACTAGTGTCATGTATTCCCTTAAGGATCCATGCTTCATTAATGAATTTTATAAGGTAGCTACTCTCAAGCTTAGTTTCACCAACCTTTTCCAATTTATTGGGGTTTCATATGGTTAATTTGTATAGGGATAGGGAAGGATCCCTTACTAGGTGTGAGACCTATGCTTATAGATGGTAGTAGGTGGATTTGAAAGATAAGTGCAAAAGGTTTTCAAAATATGTGCAAAGCTTGATGGGATTTACCAATTGGTTAGATGGAGTGGCGACCCATCCATGTTTCCTTCTTATGGATGCTGGGATTCCTTTAGTGCATGAGATGAATGTGTGGACCCAAAGGAGTGAACCGTCCCATGACTTGTGATCAAATGTGTTACTCCACTCAGGTTCACTTGGGCTTGGTTGGACAAATGGATCGAATGAAATGGGATGACCCATCTGAGTTGGCATGACTTTGACACACTCGAAATGACTTGGAACGATTCCGAATGACTTTTTGAATGACCAACTTGAAGTGATGAAAAATTACACTCCACCTTGGAATAATAGGGGTTTGGGAGTGCATGACAAGCTCATATAAGTAGGTATATGCCTAAAAGTGCTAATGCATCAATCAAGTTGCAAGATTCAAAAATCATCAAGTGTTATGTGATTACTAAGTTCAAGTTTTGGAAATTGTGAAGGACTTGCATTGGTAGGTGATGAAGAGATGGAAACATAAATTTTAGGAGGAAGGCCTATAGTTTCTTCAGGGGTTGGATTGATAGTTTTGTTTCCTACTTACCATTGGAAATATAGTTTATAAATGATCCATAAGCAGATTGGAAAGACTTCTCTATTGTGTATGTAACATTCTAAATATAATAAACATTTAAGGCAACTTTGTTGGATCTCATTAATACTTGTGTTCTATGGTGGCTTTACGTGTATTGGATGTTAAGTTTTCTTGTGTATTTCTTGAAGATTTTTTTTTTCAAAATTTTGTTGGTCACTCTTCTTTATATTTTAAAAGGAAGAAACAAGGAGGGAAGATGTATTGATTATTTTTAGGTAGATTTTCCATCATCCTTTTTCCATGAAGTTTCCGGGAACATTTGTGTGCTTTTGGAGGCAACACCTAGTAGAAGTCTTGGATAGTTGTCTAGAATAATGCTGATAAGTATTGAATGCTGAGAATAGGAGGATGACTTTGAGATTTTTTTATAGGCCATGGTAGATCTAGGAGTAGCCTAGCTAGGTGTCCCATTAGCCAATCCAAGATGCACATAACAATTTTAGAGGATACTTTGCAGAGAATCTTAGGTTCAAGAGAAATTGAGCCAAGGCATTCCCCCATAGACCTATTAAAGATGGAAATGTTTGGTACCCGTTGGTGGGCCACTTCAGGTAGAGGGTTATTTTTTTGTCCTTTTGGTTGTTTTTCATTTCCTTTGTTTAGGATTCTACAAATGGAAGAGAGTATCCCTTATTAGAGAAGTATTTGCAATGGATTATGCCTTGGTTGGAAACTAAGGATGGAGTGCTCATGAAATATGTCATGTGGTTTTGATAATCAACGGAAGAAAAATTTAGGCATTAGTGAATTTTGGTGCCTTTCACAACTTATTACAGGAGTTGGCAAGTGAAATTAGGTGTAGAGTTGGACCATGTGGTGTTTTAGTGAAGGTAGTCAATTTCAAGGCCAAGACAACAATCGAGGTTGCATCTAAAATTCACATATAGTTGGATAAGTGGAAAGGCCATGTTACATTCACAATATTATAGATGTATAAATTTGAAGTCATTCTTGGGTATGATTTTCTATGGAGAATGTAGTTATTATCTTTGTGGGAAAGTTGGTGATACTTGGTGGATAAAAGACTTGTGTTGTGCACACAAGAGGGAGGATGATCGATGGAAGGGTGAAAATTATCTCTGTAAAGGATATCCAAGTGCCCATAATCTTAATTTTTTTGTAGCAATCATTTGGGAAGTGGATAAGGGTGGAGTCGTGACACCTATTTCATTATAACTTGTTGATGTATTGAATGAGTTTTCCAATTCGATGCTTAATTCGTTGCCAAGATTGTTGCCACTTAAGCACATTGTTGACCATCATATTGAGTCAGAAATGGGACTGTAATTGTTGGGAAAAGCACCATAACAACTTTTTGGTCTTGAGTTAGAAGAGTTGAGGTAATTGAGTGAGCTTCTTGATGTCGACTTACCTTTGAGGTAATCGTATGGAAAACTAATGCACTTCCAAAAGGACACCCCAAAATTGAGGATGTGCTTATAATACCATATATTGAACAAGAAAACCATTAAAAATTTTCCCCCTCTTACCTTTGGCTATGGATTGCTTTGACAAGTTGGCTATGACCAATGTTGTCCCAAAGTTGTACTTGAGCTAGGGATATTTCCATGCGAGGATTGTGGAAGGGGATGTGGCAAAGACAACCATGCTCACTATTATACCTCATAATCTTTGTAATGTATCTTACATTTTTTCATGAGTTGTGACCATCATGATTTGTTGCAAATTGCAACAATAAATGTTTAAAATAGCATCAAGAAAGATCTTGGTTTAATTTTGTCCTTGAATTAAATTGGGAATAAAGTTGTAATTCCACCTCATGACAACTTGTATTAGTTAAATAAGTTAATTTGACGTACTTAGCTTAGTTAATTCAAGTTGAGGGTCTAATTAGAGTCATGTAGAGTGTATCCTACATTATAGTAGCCCTGGTTGAGTTTATTTTGACTTGTAATTAATTAATTCAGTCTAACCAAGTTAAAGTCAATTAAACTAGTTCCAACTGATGGAGGAACTAATGGGAGGTCTAGTAGTGTGGTGCTGCCTGAAGTGTAGTCTAGTGCTATCTAAAGTGATCAACCAGTTAATTGATGATTAACTCATAATTAACTCATGCATGTCAGATAAGAGAAAGACGCAATTGAGATTGGAGTTCAAGGACAATGTAATATCAATTGTATAATTTTATGAAATGTAAAGATGGTGCATGAAGTCAGAGGAAGAGCCCAAAGAAACTTCGCAATCCAATGGAGGAAAATTCCTATTAAATAGGGGCCTAATTATTCATTGAATAATGCAAGGAAGTAGGAGCTTGGAAGACTAGGAAATTGGCTAAGTGTTGGCCAAAGTCAGCCTAGGAAGAAGTGAGACAGATAGATATAGTGCAGAGATTGATTGGGCTTGAGAAAAACATTGTAATCTTCTCATATTTTTTGAATAATGCAATATACATATAACAAGGGTTTTTGTCTGTGGCTTTGACTAGGAAATCGTTATGTAATGTTTTGATTGAATTCTTTCTCTTGTATGCTTCATGATTTCTCGATCGATTAATTGTTTTTGTTGATTAGTAAAGTAGATTCAAGTCTTTTGTTTTAGAAATATACATAAGTAGTTTGAATCTACAAGGAATTTCTACACGATGAGCCACAAGTGTGATGATTTTTTTGTATATGACCATGTTGAGATGATTGATGCAAAAGTTTTGGTCTAGCTGGTAGCTTGGACCCATTTGGTTATTGGTGATGATTGATCCTCCTAGTTCCCATTTCAAAGTGCCTTGTTTTATTGCTTTGATAAACTATCCCTTAATGTTGGTAACTCCCATAAAGTTAGTAATTTATGTCTAGGGTAGGTATTCAAGAATCTTGGGGTGGATCTATTAAAATATATGATTTAAGTGAGCCCTTAGGCACTTACTTTATTTCTTATGCAAAGGTCATTTCACTTTGTAAGGGTTTTCACATCCATGTTTAACATGCTTGTTTTGTACCCAAATTGACCCCTTCTCTTTTGATTGTACCACAATTTGGCTAGATGATGGTTCTCTTAGTCATTCATTTTCACATTTCTTAAGGTAGTCTCACATTTATCGAGGCGTTAGTCACATTCTCTAAGGCACAAATGGTATATCTTTACACAGATGGAACTCTTTACACATTACACATGGATGATATTTAAGCACTCCTTTGATTTTCCACTTTTGGAGCGTGTATTCATACAATTTTAGGGTTGGACCACATGTGTGACCACATTATGACAACAGTGGGGTTATTTTGAGCATTTGGTGACTTGGAGGGCACACTTCCTAGCATGAATACATTATATGGCACTCAATTAAGACTATGGGATGATGTGGAAGTAGCTTAAAGACACAACATAGAAACTAATGTGTTGAGCTTGAGGGCCAACATCACCCATTTGGATGACATTTTCCTTGTTTGGGGTTTAAAGACAAATTTTATGATTTGGAGGGCCACTTCCATGCTTCATGGAGGTGCCTTGACTTGAGGTATGGGCATGTACACTCAATTGAGGCTTATTTTTGGAGGTTATAGAATACTACACTAGTATGGAGTTGCTTTGAAGGACCAAGCCCACTTTTAGGGGTTTTGTGTATATGTAGCATCATTTATTTGTACTTTGAATTACTCTCCTTGTGTGGATGACAATTCAATTTCATTTTATTTTCTTAGGATTAATTTTGGGAATAAAGAATGGGAAGGAGTTAGAAGGTCCAGTTACAAAAAAAGGCTCTTGTCTCATTTCAAATTGCTATGAATTATTGGATATTATTTTCATAAGCCATTAATAGAAGATATCTATTGGTGTTTTGGTGTTAATTCCTTGGAGTACTCTCTTTCTTGGTTACTTTCCTTGGTTCATTAAAGATACATTTGTGATGTTCAAGGCTTCTAGTAGCTAGCAATATCGATCCATTTGGAGGAAAACTTTGTACTTTAAAGGAGGACATATAGGTTTTGTATCTCTTCCATTATCCTTAATTGGCTTGGAATGTGCTCAATCTCTTGTTTTGTTTATTTTTATTCTCCCTAACAAAGGTTTTGAGAATTTTTTCTAACATTATTGATTTTGTTAATGAAGGCTTCTCCTTTTAAGGAAATCCTTCATGTAGGGCCTTTAGTATTCATGATTTGTCTTGATTAGACAAGGGATTATTTGGGCTCTAGGTTCTAGTCTCTCATTGTAATCCATAAGTATTTAATCACCGAATCTTAGAGAGACACTACCCACAATGTATAAGTGGAGACAAGGCACTAAGATTAACTTTCGACAACCAACAAAAAACCCAAAAATACATAAATTACTTCTTGTCTTAATAATATAAAATTGAAAAAAAATATAAAATAAAAATCTCACAAAAATATTTTTTAATTATCTAGTGCAAATTTTATGGCTTATTTCATTTTTTTATAATATTTGTCTCAAGTATTTAAGCTTAAATGATTAATTTTAACCCTATAGAGGAAAAAATGAACCCACACATTTATGTTCAAGTGTTTTGTTTAATATTTTGTGGGATAATTTAAGGTGTTTACCAATTCTATAAATTAAATTGCAGCAATAAAAATTATATTTGGTTAAACACTAAAAGCTAGGGTTTAACCCTAAAAGGTGTATTATAATACTACTCTAGTTTATATTTCATTCAAAGATTGCTTATAAAGTTCATTTAATACATCTCAATGGTGAAATTCATCTCCTAAGTGCTTCATTTAATTTATATATCAATTTGGAGATTTTCTGTGAAATTGTAGGGGGATTCACCACCTTTTTTTTTACAAATCTATGCTATTTGCATGATTATTTATCAATCACCTTCTAAATTAATTATTATTAGACTGATCTTACATGCTATATTAATTTCCCTAACAAAATCAACCAAGTTCCCTTGTTCTAAGTGCTTTTGGGAATTCTTGGGTTGCTTTTTTCTTTTTTAAAATTTTAAGCACAAACATAAGATCAAAGTTTGAAAAAAATACTAGACTAATATTGCAAAACAAAATAGAAGAGAGAATAAAGTTGCTAAGAAAATTACTAAGTAACCAAAGGGAATTAAAATTATTCATGAAAACTTAATATGATATTTTGTTGAACGTGAATACAATAAATAACCTCTCAAGGAGAGAATCAATTTGAAATATGTTGGATTCCCATTGTGCAAGGCCTTAGTTAATTGGTTAGTATTTCTAGAATAACTAGTAAGTCAAAAATATAGTGGGAGACCGTAAATTAGAATAATATATAATATTATGGTTTACTAAAAGTAAGTGGAGTTAAAAACCAATTATAACTGATATAGTAACCCTCACATGCAATAACTATCCATGAAAACTCTAAAAATAAGATTACAAGTCAACATATAAGGTAGGTAGGTGAATGGATAAGGTCGTTAGGTACATTGCCTATAAAAGGAAATTCATATTGGACATTAGAGATAAGCAAATGTGCAATAATGAAGTGGAAATAACCATGTCATCATCTAATTAGTGTTGAATCACAACCACGTGTCATCCTTATAGGTGTCACCCCGCTAAAAATATACTCTAAAAAAATAGAAAATGCTAATAATAGTGATGATCCAAAATGGTACGTGAGGTTTAGTAGTGAATGAAAAGTGGTCATATGTACTCCTAATTGTGTATGTAAGAGGATAAAATGATGGCCTAAGTAAGGTATTGATAAGGTCCTGAGTGTGCATGTACTCCAACACCCCATTGAAGTACAATTGAGTAGTATGCTAGTGATTGAGTCTCAAAAATTTTCAGCCATGTTAGGTACTCATGTACAACAATTATGTAAAGAAATGAATGAGTCTCAAGAAATGTGGAGTCATACTATGTGTTAATGAAACATCTTATGCAATACACAATATGGAAAAAGTGAGGTAAAGAGGGAAAATACAATGGGGAGAAAACCATCCCCCAAAATGCAATCCATACTATGTCAACTATGCAGTTACTATGAATATGGATTATGTTGCTAATAAAATCCATCATGAATGTGTCTAAAGATCTTTCCTACACCATCATATGAGAATCCTTTTGCTAGTGGTTGATATTTATACTTGGTAACAATAGCAATGGGAGTTCATGGATTACCAAAAATTGAAAAACCAGTTGTTTGTGACTTGGTAGTTTAACCCACTAGCTCACTAGATGCTTGTAAAGCATTATGTGCCCTTTGTAACTTGTGATATGGATATGGAATAGGTTGGTGATGGAATTTATATGCATCCTTAAATATAAATAGAAATTTGATCTAAAGAGTATGCAAAATCATCTTGAAGATCTCCATCAAAGAGAGGTGTTGGAAAAGCTACAATAGTACGACTAGTGTGAAGTACCAAAGAAGAATGTTTTGAGGCAACCATATTATTAGAGGAATCCAAGTATAAAATCCATTTATTAGATGATGAAGTAATATAAGTCAAAACATGACCCACACCTTGATCCTTTGGTGTGTTATAGAAAGTCCTTGTTTATATTGAAGACATAATTATTTTGTAATAAAAATATATTGATTGATAAAATGAATGAGAATGATGTTGGTACAATGAGCCTTGTGATGATTCAATTCTATTATTGACTAGTCACGAGACAAGGGGGCATGTTCCCTTTTACTTTTCATTACTAATTAATTTCTTATTAATTTTATTTTTATAACATTGTCATCCTCTTAAGGAATGCTTTGTCCTTAAAACATAGTAAATAGGTTTTTCTCTAGTTGAGCATGTTTCTATGATGGAATGAAGCTTATATATTTTTATGGATCTGACTTCATTGATGCTTTGAGTGTTGTTGAGGTCCCTGTGTATTGTTTTCATCTTCTTGAGAGTGGAAGCTTCAACACCGTATAATGTATAATGTTGACCTTGCCAAATGAACTCCATGAAATATTTTCAAGGTTTATGTTATAAATTCCCAACTGCATCAACCATTCCACACCTAGCACTATATCTATCTCTTCGAGCATTAGAATGTAGATTTTTTTTTGCAATTCTAGTTCATGAATTGAAACTTTATGACATTTTCTGACTTATTTGACCTCTTTTCCACTAGCAACTATCATGATGACTTCCTTGGTGGAGCACACAAAATTGTTTAGTTTGGCAAAAATAATGTCTATAAAATTATGAGTACTACCAGAATTTATGAGTATTGTGATATTTCTATATTTTATGACTCCTTTAATCTTTAGGGTCTTATGTTGCGGTTTTCCGCATCATGGTTTCTGACATAAATGCAGGTTTATTTTGTGATTTTTTTTGGAGATAGGATTCTCTTCTTTTTGAGGTGTGGTGGAACATATTTTTCAATCAATGGTTGTATTTTTCCTTTTACAATAATTATCTTTATTTGAAGTTCATTTTCTTCATTCTTATTTTGTTGGCCACATGAGATTGAAGTTAGTGATTATTTTTGTGGTGTTTCACAATAATATGAATTTTTGTTGTATGCTATAATCATCTAGCTTATGTATTTTTGCTTTCTTTCCATCCAATATTTTATAGTAGTGTAATGGAATCTCTTCACATCTATGTCCAGGTGTCCATTTTTTTCCACATTTAAAATAATTCTTTTCCTTATTTTTCCTTCTCTCTAATTCACTACTATATGTGTCTAAGTCCTTCTCAACTTCCTAAGTATATAATTTATTATTATTGCAACTATGTCCTTGTGACACCTTGTCTCCACATTATCTACATTTGTTTATCCTTTTCTTATTTATGATTTAGAATCAATTTTCATCTTCCTTGGTGAATGATTGCCTAATAAATTGTTCTTATGTTCAATTAGTTTTTCTGCATGTCTAGCATCCTCAATAGTTTGAGGGTTCCATAATTTTAGTTCATTATTGATGTAATCCTTCAACCAAAAAATATAAAATTTTAGCAATTATTTATTAATGTATCCATTTTTTCTTATCACCACAACTTCCCATTTGTGCATATAATCATTTATGTTACCTTTTTGTTTAAGATGTACGAATTTGTTACACAGGTCATCATTTACTTTGTCATGGAACCTTTTTGATAAGGTAGTGTTGAAGAATCTAGAGCAGTTATAGTTAATGATATTCTTCTTAGCTTGATAACTATTTGTGAGGTGTTTTTAAATTTTATTCATAGTCTTCACTTGTTATTATTAGAGTGTGTCTTCTTAGTTCATCAAATAGTTACCAAAAACAAAGAGACAAGAACACGAGGTGTTGGCATGCTGCCAGGGCCAAAACCTCTCTCTCTTGGAGAGCGAAAACCTGCACAAAATTCTTCTTAGAGTGATTACCAAGACCACAATCCTCTACCTTCCAGGCCACTCCAAGACCAAGACACCAATCCTCTTCAAGCCATGAGATCATCATTACTATTGCAACACTGAAGTCAACTTTACTGCGTTACTAAGATTTCCATTATTGTTGCAATAACAAGGCCATTACTTCTTCTTTATCGAGATCTTTAAGATTATGACTTGAGGATTATGATTGAAATTATGATCACCATCATCTAGAACGCTTGCTGATACAGAGTGTAACCTTGTTATATATATTCCGAGTCTCTAACTATGTTTCCTTCATGTATTGAGATCTTCGTTGTTATAGGTATGCTATAGCTATTTATTACGTCGAGATAGAGTATCAAAATTGAGTTACATCATAAAAAATAGGTTGTGATCATAAGTAATCCAAGACTGTAATTATGTCGAGAGAGAAACTATATCAGTTATGCATTGAATCAGAGATAATCCTGAGATTGTAATTGCGTTGAAACTGTGATCACAGGAATGTCGAGACATTGTATTCTCTTCCTTCATTGAGACATAGTATCCACATAGATTGTATGTCGAGATACTACACTTTGTTGTGCTTACCGAGACTTAGGTTATAGTGAAGTAATTGAGATAGTATTTATGTCATCCACCTGAAGAGCTTGATGCCTTCTGAGATTGCAAAATCATTCTCACTGTAATTTTATTTTAATAGTTTGATATCTTGTAGTTGTACCCACGAAGAATCTAAGAGAAATTCAAGTTATATCATTTTTATTTTGTGCAGACCCTATTGGTTATATATAGTGGTCTGCCCTATGGGTAAGCCAACTTGATTTCATGAATAGATATGTCACTTTAATTGAGGAGACATGATTGTTATTCAATATATATTTTGAGACCGACTTAACTGATTTCTTCATGGTTTTGTAGGAAGACTTCTTCGTTCTTGTCTTGGAGGATTGTGGTTGTCTTGGAGGGTTTTTCTAGGTTTGTATACATTTTACATATGTGCTTAAGAAGAGCTCTTTACATTTCTTTGACTCTTTGATTTTCCTATACCTATGGAATGAGCAAGAAACTCATTCTTATAATTTACAACAATAGTGCTTCTTTTTCTTGACAAGTACAATGATCAAAATTACATTTGTAAATACCAAACCTAGTTACACTTTATTCAAGACTCCCTCTTAACTAGGGAGGTATTTATAATGGTACTTTGTCATTCTCAATATGAATAATTTCTCATAAGAAGAATCAAATTAGTAACCCACCTCTATAGCATCATAGTAACAACATTGTTCATAGAAAGGCATTGACTAACAGATCTATCTCTCACAAGATCAGAGCACAAGGTTGGCGAGACCAATGACTTATAAACACCTTAGTCATTATCTCTCAAGGTACATACCCACCTGGGTGTTCACTGAGTATGACCTTCTAGGGCTATTCTTGTCTTGGGTTCCCAACCCTCAAAGAATATCATTCCTCTTGCCTACTGTTGTCTTGGATTCCCTACACATCCTAAAATAGTATTGGATGCCAGATGATTACCCAATCCTCCATTATTTCTTCTAAAATTAAGAAAAGAATGTTGTGTCTATTAGTGCGTGAAGTGACCTACATGAAGGTAGGCACAGTTGGACTAAATCGACACATCAGGCATCTCAAGGGTGTAGAAACTTGGTTCCAACATCCCCCCATACTGCTTCGGGTGAGACTTCAGTTCTCGCAACACGGGTTGATGTCAAAAGGGCTAGTAGTGTAGTGATTTGTTTGGCTAATTAACTTTGAACCTGGGTCAGGCCCCATCAATCCAACAAATGGTTCCGTTGCCGGGACTAGTATTTGCATAGATATGTTTGATGTCGTATCATTGGAATCCAACTAAGAAGGAAATTGAAGGCTGGTTGGATAGGAGAATACACAAGTTCATGGCGCAAGAGAATAGGAATCCATGATTGATAAAAGAAGAGTGGTTCAACTACTACCTATACACAGAGATTCACAAAATATTCTCTGCATCTTTCCCTACTGAGCTGTACGAGTGGATCACGAAGTTAGTGGATAGCCAAGGAAGGTGGAAGCTCAACGGTCCTATTGTGTGGGCCCCAGTGTTGGTGCATAGATTAGAAGCATCGAAGGATAAAATCATGCACTCTATTGGTCACTCGCTCGATCAGATTATAAGAGGATTCATTACTGAGTTCTTAGTAGGCACTTTAGTTACTTATAGTGAGGCAGAGTGATGCTTTCTCAAAGGACCATGAGGTAAGTATGTAAAATTTCTCAATACTTGGATTAAAATACTATTTTGTGAAAAGAGGATTATGCAGTTACATTGATGTTCGGGGCTATCCGAATTGGAAAAACTTACATAATCGAAGTGAGTAAGGGACCAGAGAATAGCCCCTTGATTTCACCTGCGCGAGGGGGCGAGGAAGAACTCGGGAAGGTCTCTCTGCGAAGTGTAATCCATTTGATAAGGCAAAGAATTCTATGAATACCACCCCCACCCACACCACCACCAGCTTTGCCACCATCACCTCCATCTTCGCCCGTACCACCTCCGCCACCACCAAACTTCAATATGGCAAGCACAATAAAGTTGCCTCTGTTCAAGGGATTGGGAAATGAAGATCTGAACCAATTTGGGTTTGTGGTAGGAGCCATATGGGAAGCGCAGGGAGTTACAGATGATAATATAAATAAAACAATGCTAGTTAACACTTTGCATGATCATGCACTGACTTGGTACATTAAGCACTCAAATGATAATCCGAATGTGAGAATTGTGGATATCCAAACTACGCTAAATAAGGAATTTAGTAGGCCGAAGTCTGAAGCACATTCGATCATTGGATTCAAAGAGATCACGATGTTACCAGGTGATACTCCTTGGGAGCTGGATCAGAGCTTGAAGTGTACAATTCATGAAGTTAACATGAATCTGACGGATGGACAACACCACAAATGGTTTGTAGTGTTTCTAACACCACATTTGAGGAGTGCACTATCACAGTAGAAGCTAACGACTCAGGAAGAGGCCTTAGAGATCGCGATGAGGCTACATGAAATCCCAATGCAGGATCCAAACTTAGGAGTTTAGCAGATCCACATGCAGTTGAAAAACTTATGCCTTGAGATGCAGAGTCTGAAACAGGATAGGACAGCTCAACCAGAAGTGTGCAAAGAGGTGTGGTGCTTAAAATGCAATGGTCAGGGTCATGATAAGGACCACTACCTGGTGTTTGTAAATTACCTTGTGGGAGGAAGATCGATGCCATTAAGGCCAGAAGCACAAGTAGGACCTAGTTCGGTGCCTACTTTATGGTGCGCGATTTGTCAAATAGGTGGAAGAAAGATACATACAACTTCCAATTGTTATAGAAGTACACACAGAATTCACAATAGTTGTTCTATAAATTTTGTAGATCAGTGGAACATGATGAGCGAACTTGTAGAAGCTATGAGCTGATGATGGATAGAACTCCTGCCTACAGAGTTCAGGCCGAAACGTGGCCCCTAGACCAGAATGCAGGGGTGGCGCGAACCAGATTTCAGGGGTGTGGATGAGCCCGAGGCTAAGGAGGACCTGGAAGAGGTCACGGACAATTGATATGCTACAATTGCGAAGGGCCAAGACATTATGCCCACAATTGTACGAACCCAACACGTCCGTCATGTTTGTATTGTACCTTGTTTGATCATGAGATGGAAGATTGTCCTACATTGATAGCTAGGATTTGTGACAAAGTAGCGCTACCACCTCCCCCGACTCAGAACCTGTAGATGATGAGGTTTGAGCCACACGAGAAAGATCCAAATGTGAACATCGTGCTCCGAAGTGGAATCATGACGGGAGATGACAAAGGCAAACAACTAGAAGATAGTACTTGGGTTCACAAGGCTCTGGCAAAAGAAGAGGAGTTTGATTTGAAGTGCGCTCGGGAAACCTTCATGGAAGTTAAGAAGAGATTCACTAATGCCTCCACTTCAGGAAGCAAAGATAGACTAGAGCTGAAGATGGAACCATCTAGGCTCGCAAGATTCCTGGAAACATGCATGAAGTAGCTCCGTGATAGCAAGGTTGTAAAAGGATTACAGGAACTCATTAACAGATACGTTGGGACCGCGCTAGGAGAACTGCATGTAGTTTAGAAGATTGGAAAGCATACGACAAGAAAGGGAAGATAAATGAGGCTAACCACGTAGATTGGAGAATATGAGATGGACCAAGTAATTTTGGATTTAGGATTGGATGTGAATGTTATATCGAAGCAAACATGGGAGAAAATGGGCAGACCTACACTATAGTGGTCTCTTATTCAGCTGCGAATGGAAAACCAACAGAAAATAATACCCATGGGGCGATTGCAGGGAATCACCATGGATATTGAGGGAGCAAGTGTGCTAGCAGACTTTGAAGTAATTGTTATAGACATATTTGGGCACTGCAACCCCAATCATATATGTCCATAAACCAAGGGCTTATGAGTCCCTAAAAGTGTTGTTTCACATCCTAAAGGAATAAGTTCAGTTGATTACATCATCTCCCAAAAGTTCTCCATGGAAAGCTGCTTAGAACTGGTAAAAAACGGACCATATAGACTGCTCAATGCTAAGGGTGTGATGCATCTCACCTGCCACATGCAAAAAGTGTGATGCATACTAAAAAGCCATTTTGTAAGGTGCGGCAGGCGAGAGTAGACAAATGGCAGAGATAGTTTGCAAGGTGGATGATCATGGAATCTTCCAGAAACTTCTCCTGTGACACTTGCCTCTCTGAATTCACCCAGGGATGAGTAAGAGATCATGAATCTCCAAGTGGAACCAAGAACTATTAGAGAGAGGACACTAATAAAAATCCCAGAAGCTAACTCACCCCCCTGCAAACATCTATATATGGATCCCTCATCCCAGAGATCTAGGAGGCTGGAATCTTGTATCTTGTAAGGAAGTGCTATTGGTTTCTGGTGGAACATCATATAGTGTTGGGTGATCTAAGATTTTCATGAGGTGGAGAAGGGCTTTCATGTTGGGAGGATGACGCTGGGTCATATCAATGGGTTGTAATCCTCTCTTCTAATCTTTATATCAATAAAGCTATTCAAGTTTTCCTCCACATTCTTGTATGTTTGATGATATATACATTTGTGTGGTCAATATATATCTGGTCCTATATTGTTTATGATTGTAGATCTCTGTACTTTGAAGGTATTATGCTTCTTTGACTTTACAGGTACTCTTTGAAGCAGGGTAATCGAGGAAGAAGCGGCAAAGATCTGTCAGAGGGGAGAAGGAACAAGCAAGCAACTAAGCAAAAGATTGAGGTTGGTATTCTTCGCTCTTCTTCTATATACTTCTCATAAAGGAAAATGAAAGTGGATTTAGTTTGTTTGTTTCTAAGATAGCTACCCGTCTTAGTGAGACTAGCAGCTCTGCATAGAAACTATATTTCCTGATAACAAAATGGCGACTCCACTGGGGATCGAACCCAGAATCTCTGGTTTCGCATACCAAATATTCTGGGGAATGAATATCTTGTTTGCCTGTCTATATTTCTTTGCTTTATAAATTACAGACGGAGCCTGAAGTCAAGCCAGCTAGCCTTTGAACTACATTTGCTATGCAAGTGAAAAGTAGATCAATGTTGCTTCAGTTTATCTCCTGGTTTTGTTTATAAAATAAACAATTGATTTGCAAACATCCTAATTGCCCTGGTGGTGGCTCAAGTAGCCTCATTAGATCAACCCCTGTGATTTGTATTTACTGACTATCATTAGCTCGACCTAAATCCCTAAACTAAGCTGCAAACTGTGACCAAGAATCAAGTTGAAGTCTCGTCCCTGGTGTTAGTGTCAGTCTTTGCAGCCTTCCTCCAGTGATCAAACATGCTCTTACAAAGTGATTTTAAGGTGTCAAGGTCAAATTTTGTCATTTCAGTGAGTCTTCAAGTAAACATTTGGTCACTAGGTATTAGGTTTAGGGTTTGCTTTTACTTTTGTCAAATTTGTCCAAATGTTGGTCCATGTCACCATTCAGCTGAGTGTACCATCATTTAGAGGGTTTTCATCATCATGCCAAGTTCCACTGGGTCATTTTACACCTTGTTCATGCTTCAGTTGCGCTTAGGTAAAGTTCATTTCCCTCTCCTAGGGTTTTGAAGGTAATTTCTCTTGGATGGTCAAATCATCAACAAAACTTGTATCCTGATGTTCATACACCTTCCCTATCCTTAATTTACTTATTAAACACTTCCCATCACTGATATCCCTCAAATTCCTCATTTTCGCACAAACCCTAGTTTCTTGCTACAACTTGATAATTTTCTAGGCTAGGCCTGTGTTTTGCCCTTTTGGACCTTTTCCCCTCACTCAATATTTGAAATTATACTTTCCCCTAATTCCTAGAATCCCTCCCTACTTCCCAAAATTTTCTAAAGAATTTAGAAGCCTCTTATCCCCTTCATTTCACTTCATTTCGACGAATCCCCTGTTCCACACATCGAGAGAGGTTTTACTCCAATGATGTTTCTGAACAATAAAATATGAATTTGGGAAAACTGAGAGAGGTTTTTGTCCAAAATAGGCCAAGGAAGAAAAACCTCCTTCATGTTTTACACAGGTGTCATGGTTTTAGAGAAATGTCACAAATACAGTTGCCTCGGGAGAATTGATGCACCTCTGAAGTGACCTTGGGAAAATCATGTTTTCTCCTAGCTTGGTTAGCCAAATGACTTCATTGATGAGTCAAATGATAATTAGACACAAATATATTTCAAATGAGCTATCATGATCTCAATTTGGAGTTGAGAAACACCTTCAAACGTTGACTGCAGCAGCACTCTTCCTTGAGGTAGCCTCATTTGGCACATTTTGACCAGTATTGGGAGATTTGATTTTTGATAGGGAAAATTAACTCCAAATTGAAATATTCTAGTTGATTTGGAAAGTAGACTCAAATTCCTTTCTGACGAGCTATCCACACCCAATTTGGATATCGGGAAGGCCTCCAAAAGTCTCCTGCAAAATGCGCTACGCATAGGGTTTGGAGGCGCGACGCATTGGATTTGTGGCACGACGTATAGAGCTAGAAGCTTGATTTCACTCATAAACTCTCCCGATTACAAAATTTGCTCAATATTCTTGTGTTAAAGTAATTTAACACCTCCATATTTCCAATGTATGATTTTCCATCAGTGTTTATGGTGTTTCAATAGGTTAAAAACAAAACCCTAGTTCCTTACAAAGTTGTGTTGAGAAAATTGCCTAGGGTCCGCCAAATTGCAGTTTTGTCATTGTATCCCCATTTTAATTTTGATCTCACTACACTTTACTCATATTACTTTCCCTCTTCCCTTTCATTCACACTCACCTATCCCCTTATCCATAAAACTAAAAACCCTAATACCTAATCCCACTATTCCCAAACCCTATTCAAATATCCCCAAACCCTAATTGCTATCCCAAAGCCTAAATAATATTCCCTAAACCCTTTCATTCCCCAAAACCCTACAGATAGCCTCAAATCCTCCCCTCATCAGTCCCGCTCATCCATGGAGCTCAAACACATGCAAGCACCCGGCAAGTTGCTAAGAGAAGGAAAACCAAGTCAACAACACTTGAAAGGGAAATTCAAGCTGAGCGTGAATCTTGGCTTGCGAGGACAAAATTGCACTTGGGAAAGGATGCTAGAGAAGGCAAACAAAGAGAAGACATTGTTGAGGCACATGGCCTACCATTACTTGGCGAAAAACAAAAGTTGCAAGGCAAGAATCACGAGCTTGAAGGCAAAGTTGAAAAGGGCATCAAAGAGGCAAAAGGAGCATGGTCAACTTCAGATATTGGCCGAGGCTTCCTTGGCCCAACACAATGCTTGATGGAGAAGAATCAACCCAAATTTCAAAAAATTTGGGGCACTTTTTTCATTTTGGAAAATTTTGGCACAAAACACAGAAATTTCTGCCCTATGCACCGCGCCACCTGGTGCTTGATTTTGCTAGGAGGCTCGAAATCACGAAAACTCAACATTTTTGGATTTGGCATGAAAAATTATGTTTGCCTAATTATGGCCAAGAAATTTGGGCAGGTTTTGAGCCCTCAAAAAGGTCAAAAACACTCAAAAAATGACCTTTCTGCCCCTATTTTGACACACAGGAAGTAGTGTTGGGAGAACTGAGTTTTGGAGGCGCAAATGGAGGCCAAATTGAAAATTCCACTTGAGTTGGAAAGTAGACAGGCAGACCCTTCCAAAAAGCACACGTGGAGCTAGTTTGGACACTAGGAAGGCCTCCAAAAGTGGGTCCAAACAGGCACTACGCATAGAGAATTTGGTGCGGTGCATAGAGAAAAAATTGCCAGTTTGACCAAGTATTGCTCTGTTTTTCGCCCAGCTTTGGCCAGTTTGAATTTTTCACTTTCTTAATGTCAAATTTGTGATGTAATTTCATGTATACTGATGGATCATTATGTAAATATGTCAAATTTTCACTTAGGAAGGTAGATTCATTTGTTAAAAAGTTGTTTGAAACTGAATGAATCAGTGCCCTTGTTTCTAGAGGCATGCTGTTTCATTGCCTGATTTCTAGTTCTTAGTTTAGAATCAGTTGGATCAGCTCCTAAACATGTGAGCTCGACCCCTACAGGCTAGGATGAGCTATGGTTTGTCTATATTATGTATTTTTTCAGTCATTAGCATGGTTGGACTCTTGAGAAAGCCTTGAGCTTCATTGTACACTCGTATCAGTATTTTGGCTAAGGAATTGAGACCAGGATTTGCAGTACTCTTTGGGATCCCTATGGCATTTGTTTTGGTACAATGCTTTCTTATGTCTTTGTGAATTTATTCATGTGTTATATGTATCATTTCTCTTTATTTCTTCTTAGCTAAACAAACAAGAGTGTAAGTAGAATACCTTGAAAATTGCAGTGCTCTACTTGAAGTTTGTTTTAGTTTTTTGATGTTTTCCACTGTTTGGAGAGGATCCATGGTTTCTCTTGCCCTCTTCAACTCCTCCTCTATCTGCATCCATCCATATCACTTTATTTAGAGTGCCAAATACAGTTTCCTACGTCGCCCTGTTGAGACTCCTGCAACACTGAACCTCATTCCCTGCACCCAAAATCTACTTTCCTTAGAGCCCACAAACACAACATTTTATTCAATCAAACCCCCTTACATTTATACCTAGCCTAAGATCAACAATTAAATTAGTCATCTCAAGCCTTTAGCGAATATAATTTGCTGAGATAGACCCGGAGAGAGCCCTCTCTTGACCTGGTAGGGCTAGCTACCAGGCTTAGTGTGGTTTGATATTGGCCTTGGATCCTACCTTTTCAGCCTGAGGTAAATCTAGGCTCTAACACCTGGACCATCACACCTTCTCCTCTTGGGAATCTAGATGCATCGCACCTCCCATGTGCAGTAGGTGAGATGCATCGCTCTTTCCCTGTGTTACAGGTGCGATGATCAGATAAGACTGTTTCTGCCTCCAGATTTTGGTTTTTGTTCACTCTCTTCAGTTTTATGTAGGAATTTTGCTGTCTGTGATTAGTATACAACTGTGGAAACTCCCTTCCTTTGCATGATTCAACCTCCATTGTACAAAGAACTATAAATGTTTTTATGTATTGTTCGCCATTTACAGTTCTCCTTTACAAAGAAGTAGCTTAGTCGAACTGTCGTCTTTTGATTTGGAAGTGTCGCAAGTGTCATTTTCAGTCAAAGAAAAGAATATTACTATTCTTGATGGTCGATTACACTGTTACTCTTGTATTTGATTTGAATTAATAGTTTTTCAAGTGTTAAAAATAGTTTTCAATTCAAAATTGCAAAGTGTCGTCATTGTCTCCTTTTCATTTTTTGAAGAGAAAAATGTTAGTACTGTCACTTTGAAAAGATAATTCAAATTTGTACTTAGCATTATTTTTGTCATTCACACATTAAGAAAGCGGAAAAAAATACATGCATGTGCATTTGCATTTAGACTGTGTTAACACCCAGGTTGTTCCCTTTGACTCCCAAGGGAATACGGCCGGGGTAACCACTAACCAATCTTTGGATTACAACTTCTAGCC
>APFE030115972.1:56257-66461 GCA_000404065.3 Pinus taeda | reverse complement strand
AGCACTTGTCACTTCAGGCTCATTAAAAATCGAAGGCAACTAGAGTCATCTTTAGCTTTTTCTTGACTCTTAAAAATTGAAAAATCAAGTTGTGTCAAAGCGTCTAAAATTCATTAAATTCGAAATCACTTTTTCCCCTTTATTTTGAGTTGATCGAGTAATCTGCAATCATGGAAGAAAATCAATTGAAACCCTGTCATTCACAGAGATTAACGAGTCAACCGTCTTTGAATCTAGAAACGAAACTATTCTGGACAAAGCAAACTCGTTTAACAGGATCAAAGTCCCCTAGTTTGCTTGGAACTTGTGTTCCAACATCCTCAGGGACTCCAGTTACTCCAACCATTTCTGGTATCCCTACCTTTACAGAAGAAGTTCCACGACCACAAGAGGACATTAGAACTGACCATAGTGTAATGGTAAATGCCTCTATTCATGAACTGGCTTCATTTACAGCTGATTCAGAAGGTGTTACCCCTCCAACATCTGTTGCTGCAGAGTCTATACCTTCTTTGGCACTAGAAATATTTTATAGACCTGACGGTCTACCTCTCCCACCTGGATTGATTGCTATAGAAGAGATTGTGGAGGATCCTCCATCCAGTACTCCATTGCATTTTAGAGCAGGGATCACCCTATATCCTTCTTCATTAGAAGTTAGTCTCCCTTCATTGCAAGTTCCTGTAGAATCACTAGGAAACCTTTTGGATAGACTAGATATGTCAAAACAACCGTCGACATCGAGGACTGTGTCATCTGACGCAGCAAAAATAGAACCTCTTGCTGCTACTCCAACAATGTTCGCTAGTGTATAATCTATCCCAACTAGTTCTCAACCGCTAGATGGAGTCCATCTAGGGACTGTTTCGACAGTATGGTCTGTTCCTGTATGTTCGTCCGGGATAATATCTGGAATCTCTTATGTCGAATCTCAACAAATTGGTCCTTCGCAGTAGTATCAATTTGGGCAACCTGGTCCCCAAAGGCAAATCATTCCTTTGAGCACTGGATTTCCGCCGTATGGGGGGCAGTATGCCCTTTCATTGTTTCCTTTAGGAGAACAACCATACGAGAGTTCACAACAGAATTCGGGTTATGCTGGAATTACATCCAGCGGTTGGGTGCCAATACTACCTCAACAACCAAGAGTTGTATACTCAATGCAACAAAGTCTATCTATGTCAAATATTCCCACTACACCGGTTATTGTGATGGTGTCGAAAGTACAAGTGTTGCCTGTTGTATGCCAACCTCATTCTCATGTCGCAATACAACAGTCCCTTGTCTCTGCGACACAACCACAATAACCGATTAGTGGCTCCTTAACTGGAGTGACCCAGGCTCAAACTGGTACTATTACCCCTCATCTTGGTCAAGCAGCCAGTATTGGACAATAGCAAATGGCTTCACAACCATGGCTGGCACAATGTCAACAACCGCAATTCCAACAAGCTTACCAAGGATCTGAGCAACAAATCTTTGCGAGTAATGGGCAGCCGCATATTCAAAATGGTCAACATCAACCATATCATAGTGGTTATGCCCATCAACCTTACCAAAATTATCAGCATCAAATGCATTATGCTGGTCTACAAAGACCCACTGCTTAGGAAATCCCATCTTACCCTGGGTATGCTTCGCCGAACCTAAATCAACAGTTGCCTTTCGTGGCGACTTTAGAGTTACTAGATCTAAATCAGTTAACAAATGATTCAATTGCTTATGCCCCTTTGTGGCCGATGATTCCTCATAAACTTCCGTCAGATATTCCTAAATTTAATGGAAATCCGGGTGAAGACCCGTCGAATCATGTGATGACCTTTTATTTGTGGTGTTCATCCAACACTCTCAATGATGATTCTATTAGGCTTTGCCTTTTTCAGCGAATGTTAACTGGTCCGGCAACAAAAAAGTACATCAAATTGCCTATAGATTCATTCGATAACTTCAGCGCCCTTGCCACAACTTTTTAAACCCATTTTTAGTTACCAATAAGGTACGAAATAGGAACAGAGCTTCTCACTAATTTCAAGCAAATGACAACCACTCACATATCTGATCATATTCATGAGTGGTGACATCGTCGTAGAATGGTAAAAACATATGTTCCTGATCAACTGCTAGTTGAATGGTTTATTAAGTCATTGTTACCTTCTATCACAGAAGATGTGGCAAAGGGAGGGGTCATCACTGAAGAGCAAGTCATTGCTCGTGTGCAATATCTAGACTTGATCTATACTCAGTCTGGCATGCTCTATGACAAAATTCTTGATGCTCCTAGACCGGAGTTTTCCATTCCTCCTCCTCCTAAATCAAACAAAGACTCTCATGTTGGCGATGACATGATAGGTATGACAAGCACGAAAATCATAAAGGCTACATCAAAGAAATCCCGTATGGTTTCTCGTCAAAATGCAAATGAAGAACTTCTTGCCTCGAAGGTAAATGCTATGTCAACTGACAAAGGTAAAGAATCGAAGCAACCAGGGGGCAAGAAGAAAAAGAAAGGGAAAAGGAAGAAACAGGAGGAGTTGTCTCCTGAAAAATCTTCAACAAACCCTTCTGGAGAAAGGAAACCAAATCATCCATGCTTTATATGTGATAAGGATCATTGGACGAAAGATTGTCCACATAAAGCTAAGCTTAAAAAATTCTTAAAGAGTTCGAAAACCTCAGCGGTATTGACTGATCCTTTTCCAAACCCAGGAACCAATCTGGTTGCTAGTGATAATGCTTCCCCATCCCAAGTGCTTATGTTGTCCATTTCGAAACAACAAAATGATGCTTTGATATTGACAAGGAATAAGGATTACGAGAATCCACAGCTGTCGAACAATAAGGCTACTGATCAACCTAGTAGTTTGACGACAACTTCAACCGAAGTTGTGCCACCCATCATTCCTAAGCTAATGATAAAGTTGTGCCACACAAATTGACATTTAATCCTCGTGCAAGAGAACCACAAAATTATAATATAGTAGAGGACCTAGCCCAATCACCGTACGCTATGTCGACACTTGAGGTACTGCAAAATTGCCCCTCCCAGAAGCAGGCTCTATTATAAGCGATAGGTGGGATTGACCTAGCGGATTCCAATATTGTGACCTTTAATCATAAAGGATATGACCCGCAGTTACTAGCTCAGCTCGCTTTCCTTATTTAAGTGAAAGCACTCAACAAAACTATTCATAAAACAATTATTGATGAGGGGGCATCTACATGTATTATGTCAATGAGTTTCTAGAAAACTTTAGGCTCACCACCCTTGTCGTGATTGCCGACGATGTTAAAAGCATTTGATGGACAAACATACACTCCATACGGGATTTTAAGTAACTTGCAAGTCGCATTGGGGGGAAAAACAGTAGAAATTGATGTTGAAGTTATTGACGGAAACCTCGATTACAACTTCTTACTGGGAAGGCCCTGGATATATGCTATGGATGCTGTTGTGTCGACATACTTTAGAAAGATTGCATTTCCTTTCCAAGGAGGAATTACAATTGTTAACCAACAAACATTTCTCCCCAATAGTTCACAAGTTACGGGAAGCATTCCGATGATCCACGGAAGCTCTCAGTCGCTTCAAAATATCGGAGTACGCCTACTAAAAGACCCTACATTGATGGGTACTTTTGCCCTTCCGCTTCCAAACAATCTGGCGGAAGTGGCCATAGTGGGAACCTGCAATATGGTGTCATCCATTCAGAAGATGTCCGAACACGATGTTAGCATGGATCATCGCCAGGTTTTGCCTCCAAGCCCAATAGAAATATTGTAGCAATCAATGTTTTCAGCATGGGAGGCAAACCCAAATCAACGCTCATCAAGCGTTTGGATAGATAGGTCTAAGGAATATGGTACCTCTTCAGACCCTTGGTCACATGTACATTCTACAGATGAAGGAATTATTTAGTCAATGATGTCTGACGAGGCACCATGGGAAGATTACCACCATCGTTCCCATCTTCCATATTACAAAGAAGATTGTTCCAGTGACCTTGATCATCCTTCAGTTTTTGATTTCATATCAAATACTATAAATACGGTGGATTCTGAGAAAAACCTATCCAATATTGAAGAGACTATCGCCATAAATATCTCAACCAAACCAGATGTTGTAAAGAATATTCATGTCAGCAAATCTTGTTCTTCTTCAGAATTGGAAGTATATTATGCTCTCATTCGCGAGTTCAGAGATGTCTTTACATGGTCATATGAAGAAATGCGAGGCATTGACTCGAGCATAGTTGAACACGAAATCAAGATGTATCCAGATGTCAAACCAGTACGACAATGGCTTCGGTAGGTGCACCCCAAGAAAGCCGCTGCCATCAAGGCAGAAGTTGAAAAACTTCTCCATGCTAGTTTCATTTACCCAGTTCCTCTAACCGATTGGGTATTGAATATTGTTCTTGTAATGAAAAAGCAACGAACGATTAGAGTGTGCCTCAATTATAGGAATGTAAATCAAGCTTGTCCAAAAGACAACTACCCTACACCCTTCATTGACCAGATAATTGATGAATGCATCGGATGTGAGATCTTCTCATTTATGGATGGATTTTCCGGGTATAATCAAATAAATATCCGCCCACAGGACTAGTCAAAGATTGCATTTATTTGTCCGTGGGGCACATTCGCATACCGCAAGCTACCCTTTGGCTTAAAGAATGTAGGGGAAACATTTCAGAGGGCCATGAATTATGCCTTCCATTACATCAAAAACATCATTCAACCATATCTAGATGACCTTCTGGCTCATTCGCGAAAGCCAACCGATCATCCGCAACATTTGAGAGCGATATTTCTACTTTGCCGACACTACAAGATACGACTCAATCCACACAAATGTGTGTTTTGTGTTGGTTCTAGTAATTTACTTGGCTTTGTAGTCTCAAAGGATGGGATTCGTCTCAACCCATGTAAGTTTCAGGCAATCATTGATTTGCCTCCACCTTCAAATTTGATTTAGATTCAGAAACTCCAAGGGAAAGCAAACTTTCTGAGGAGGTTCATTCCAAATTACGTCGAACTTGCTAAAGGTTATACATGTTTGTTGAAAAAAGAAGTACCCTTCATCTGGGATCAGGTCACGCAAACTTCCTTTGATGCTCTAAAGGAATCCCTAATAAAAGCATCATTAATGTATGCTCCTGATTATCAAAAAGACTTTAACCTGTATCTGGCTACAGTAGATACGACCATAGCAATGGTTTTAGTTCAAGAAGACAATGGAATTGAACATCCGATCTATTATTTAAGTCAAAACTTAAATGATACAGAAACCAAGTACTCCTATGTTGAAAAGCTGGCTCTCGCAACTATTCAAGCGATACAGAGATTTCGACACTATATCTTCTTTCGAAAAACTACCATTTTGTCAGATTGCAACCCCATGACTTATATATTGTCGCGACAGTTACTGGGGGGAAAATATTCCAAATGGATAGCAATTTTGCAAGAGTTTGATTTGGAATTCGTAAAATCCAAATCAAAGAAAGCCTTGGTTTTCACAGAATTACTATGTGACTTCCCATCGTCGTCTAACGATTCAACATCCAATGCAACAATCATGGATGAATCTTTGTTCCTGATATCTTCAAGTGATCCGTGGTATGGAGATATAATCGTCTCTCCAGACCCAAACATATAGGTCTAATACCTCTCGCTCAGAGCAACGACGTACTTGATACCAAGCAAAAGACTACATGATCATCGGTGATACGCTTTACCGTCGTGGTATCGATACAGTTCTGCGGAGGTGCCTCACCCATGAGGAGGCCAAAAAAGTCCTGAATGATTTTCATTTAGGCGTGTGTGGGGGGCATCAATCTAGTTATGCTACAACACAAAATATTTTATGATCAGGATACTTCTAGCCAAAAATGTTCAAGGATTGCATAACCGCAGTTAGAAGTTGCCATGCTTGTCAAATCTTCGACCGCAAAACCAGAATACCACCCGCACCTCTAAAGCCAATAGTCGCTGTTGGGCCATTCGCTAAATGGGGCATATATTTCATGACATGTATGGGTATATCATAGTCACAGTTGACTATTTTACGAAATGGGCCGAGGTGATGCCTACATTAAACAACAACGGTGAAACGGTTGCTCTTTTCTTTTTCAATCATGTAGTCTCCAGATTCGATGTTCCACAAGCTATAGTCACAGATCATGGATCGCATTTTTGCAATCACATGATGGTTGAGTTGGCTACCAAATTAGAATTGTTCCACGACAACTCTTCTCCGTATTATCTACAAGCTAATGGGCAAGTTGAGGCAATCAACAAAATCTTGAAGCGCATGCTGCAAAGGATGATTGGAGTCCATAAACGGAGTTGGCACCTAATCTTGTACTTAGCCTTGTGGGCATATCGGACATCGGTGAGAAATGCGACCGGGTTTACATCCTTTCAGTTGGTATATGGCCTGAAAGAAATCTTACCAGTTTAGTGCGAAATCTCGTCCCTCAAACTCGCAGTCGATATTCTCCCCAGAACTTCAGAAGAGGAGGCTCGTTTCTTGGAATTAATCCAACTGGATGAAACCAGTTGTGATGCCGCCTTGGCTAACGAAGCCCATAAGAAATGAGTCAGGGCGCAGTTTGACAAGAATTTCAAACCCTGTGCCTTCTCAGAAGGTTACCTAGTCTTACTTTACGACCAGGAGTCCGATAAGTTGGAAGCAGGTAAGTTCCAATCTTTATGGATGGGACCCTATATTGTTAAGCGTGTCTTAGCAAAAGGAGCCTATGAATTAGTAGACTATGATGGGATTCCACTGTCGTAACCCCGAAACGGGTTGTACCTTAAGCGTTACTATGCTTGACTCAGTATAGTAACCTCTTCATATGCTTTTGTTACATTTTTTTTTTCACTAAGAGTAATCGTTTTGGTTAGGTAATCCACTTTTGAATTTGTTGTAGATGTCGAACCTATTGGAGTCATTTGTTGGATGTGCCGATGGAGCGAATCGTAGTTTGCAGAACCTATCTTCTGTGGCCTGGGCCATATTTGATCCAAGTGGCGAGTTAGTGAGTTTCAGAGGGGTATGTATTGGTCGATCAACGAACAACATCACTGAATACAACACGTTGATAGAACTCCTCTCTGATGCCATCGTGCATGGCATATGCCGACTTTTTGTCAAGCTAGACTCACAACTCGTCATTCTACAACTCACCGACATCTATTCCGTGTGGAGTCTAGCTATCTATCGCATGTTCCTAAGGGTAAAAATTTTGGAAAGACAATTCGGTTCTATCCGATATCAACATATTTCCAGAAACTTAAACACATTAACAAATTCATTGGAAAATTATGTGTTAGATAGACATTTGCGAAATTTATAAAAGAAAAGCATCTCATCAATATTTGCATCAGGATCATATAACTTAACCAAAATAAAGCTCCGAAAATAAAAAATATATATAACTGTTTATGGTTTACACATAGTGTTCTGTGTCCAAGACAAAATCGGTCAAATGAACCAAAGATTCAAAATTCTAGGAGGGACCCTAGTCTAATGGTGCTGGTGATAACAAGTCACCACCTGTGCAATCATGCGTAAAAGCCTAGTCCATTGACTTGGCACGCCAGTAGTATGTCGCTGTAATCTCAGAGGCAGCTCGTCGGTCCTCACATCCAGGATACCAAAGGTAAGACCCTCAATCTGATCCTACAATGCTGCAAGAGTCTCAACCACATCCAGGTCGCGAAGGACAGCCCTCCCTACAGCCTCTCCTGCTGGAATGACAGCTGGTGCTCTCAGGCGCACTAGTGGTCGCACTGGTCCGACATCTGTATGAACACATGAGTTTTGATTAGTCTTGGATGAAAGAAAACATAAGAACATTATAAAAGCAATAAACAGGAATATGGTCAGATATTTTACCTATAACACTCCACTTCTCGCCAGCCGGCAACACCAAATCTGGGTCACCCTGAAAATTCATACCAGCATATGGACACTCAGCATAAACCATCTCCTGACAGTTGAACCACTCGAAGAAGGCATCAGAGAAAGAAAATTGTGGCTGACCAAAATTTCGGGCCATAAGGTCAACCCATCTCTGCATCCGTGGCTTAGTCGGTGGCGGAAAACCAAGTGAAATGTACTATGGCTGCATTAGTGGGATCTTCTCCAAGGCAAAAGTGGTCAAAATGGAACCATAGCCAAAGTTCTTGGATCACCATTTTTCACCTTGGTAAGCTATTCTTTTATCACTAGAAGTACTGCATCACACCAGTTGAACACCTTCGGCTTGAGGCATTCCAAGGCGTATTGCATATAGGACCTATTGGCCAAGTGAAGAGATGCACTACTAGCCAGTCTAGCAAAAGTGAATAGGATAGTCCTCAAGGACCGGCCAGTGACATCTTGGATGTTGATATTGCCATCCCTGCTCGGCTGAGATCCTTCTCTACAGTATTGGGGAATATAATCCCTCACAGATTCGCCCCCATGGGCGGAACTTGATAGTGAGAGAGGGGCAATTGCTTCTGCCTGAGATATGAAATCTGACAGGCTTCAACAAAGGAACCAGTTGACCGTTAGGGATCCTTCCAAATTTGCCTATAACTTTGAGAAGGAAAACCGTTTATTTGAACGTAATGGTAGTCCAAGGACCTCTAGATTACAATCTACTCCTTGGGCGTCACTACATTTATAGCATGGGAGCCATTGTCTCCTCACTCTTTCGAGTAATGTGTTTTCTGCATGAAGGCAGAGTGGTCAAGATCATAGACCAACTTTCATTCCCTGGCTCAGACACATCTAATAGTCAAATTCCATCCCTAACTAGTATTTTCACACAAGGAATGTCTCATCAATCTCCTGTCCATCCACTTGAAGAGCATGAGTAATTCGGTGGCCATGACTGAAACCCAGGGGGCATGCACCCTGGTCTGCTTTGGTAGGAAAACTTTGGGTATAGGGTAGGTTTCTACGAAGGATATATGACTAGTCTCACACACCCGTCCATTTAGGAAAATGGGATTAGATTGGAATAAGATCCCTTGTCAAGGTTAGGTGATTGAAGCTAGAATCACCTTTGTCCGATGGACTAAGCTGAGGAAGTGTTTCTGTCTACTATGTGGATGGAAACACCTTGTAAATACAAGGACTTCTATATGGCAGCCTGGAAACTCTATTTCACTATACCTAGGGGCATGCGAACTTTTTTGCATGTGAGTGAAAAGCGACCATTTATTTTCTTAGTTTGTAGATTCTCAACCCTTTAAACTTGTAGGATTGGTCATTCTTACCTTACATAAAGAAAGGATACAGAGCAAAGTTTCGAATGGTACAATCTCCTTAAAAATTGAACCTATCGGTGAGACATCCTTATTATACGACTAGTACGAGCAGTTTTACACAAAGTTCAAGCTCATTAAAAATTAAACCTAAGCAATGAGCATATGTTCCATTAGATTTTAAGCTCATTAAAAAATGAACCAATCTCCGGTAAATAACCATTGTAAATGCATTATCATCAGCTTTTGAGCCTTGGTCGTGTTCTTACCATCACCTCCACTCTGTTTTAGCCGATCATATGCCTCCATTTGATTGTTTACCATCTTGAGGAACAACTATGACGAGTGATTCTGTTAGCCATCCTCATAACACTGCCGTGATTGGAAAATTCCAAACCTTACCTGGAACCAACTGCTACCCAAAAATATCACTCATTCCTAAAAAACGAGACTCCTTTAAGCTCTTTTCATCTGACTCGTAAAATATGAAAAGATTGCCAAGCAATTGGCCTCTCCAGCTCGTTGAAGCTATCGGAAGTGCTATCCCTCCTCTAGATTTTAATGTTTTTGGACCTGAGGGATTATTATATAAAAAGATTGAGCGCTTGTCTTGTTTGGCTTGTTAAAACTATCGAAAATTCATCCCTTTCATATTATTTTATACTTTTTTGGATTTAAGGGATTATATGACGAAAAAGGATTATTGGAGTTTCCTTTCCGCCCCTTTTCAGACTCTCTAAAATTGAAAAAGGGCTGAGTTGTCTTTGTCATTAAACTTGTTAAAACCAACTCCGAAAAACTTGTCTATATAGACAAGAACGAGTTTTATTGTCGCTAGGCTCGTTAAAACATAGCGATGGGTTTGCCCGAAGGGCAAATTATAGAACAAGCATATGTTATCCTCCTCAAGCTTGACAAAAATAAAGAGGTACTGGTCAGCAAT